>JARJLF010001302.1:0-86181 GCA_029378395.1 Mycena leptocephala | reverse complement strand
GTGATTTGGCGCACACTTTAGCGAGGCGGATATTCACATACTACAATAAGTAGAGCTCTGCATGAGAACTCGGGCACACTCATATCTGTAAACATCATAGACTGCCAAGTCACATTTTTCCAGAGGCATGGGAAATCAAACAATCTCGGCTGTATTTGGTGGAGATAAGGAACACTTGATGAATT
This sequence comes from Mycena leptocephala, assembly GCA_029378395.1. Lineage (NCBI taxonomy): Eukaryota > Fungi > Basidiomycota > Agaricomycetes > Agaricales > Mycenaceae > Mycena > Mycena leptocephala. Next base: position 85,996 of record JARJLF010001302.1, on the reverse strand, counting down.
TAAGCTTTACCATCAAACTTTAATTGTGGACCCCCACGAGCGAGAATATCACAGCCAGGGCTCAATTGTTGCTGTGGATCCACACAAGTGCTTTTGATCCGGCCCAAGGCTCTACCACTCTAGATTGTCGTAGTGTAAGTGTAAGACAAGATGAAGAAGAAAAGTGAGTAAATACCAAGATCAGTGTTCCACTGAATATGACTAAGATTTGAATGCCCCGTTCTCCGAACACGGCTCGGATGCTGACAGCGCCCTGCCCGCATCAAAACGTGATTTATTATGGAGAGTTACTTTCGCGCGCTTGAGTCTGAGGCCGTGGCCAGCGCAATTCTAAGCAACACTGTCGCTTCAGATTTCCCGTTGGTCCCTTCGCCATTGCGCCTGGGGCTTTGCAGCTCTCCATAATTTCGGAGCGGTGCAGTCATATGTGGGATTCAATAGCGTCGACAATTCCCGTTCTCGAACACGGCTCGGACACTGACAGCTCCCTCATCACGTGTGTTGATCTGTGCGAGATCAGTGATCCGCTTGCCTGTTGCCGGGGCCCAGGAAGTATCTGAGTGGACAGCCACTATTGTACACTACGGTCCCTGGACTCCTCTTAGTCGGAGTCCTCTATAACCTCGTAGCCGAGCTCACCAATGGAATCTCTCGACTCGCAGTAGAACTAAAGGAAAAACAGAGAAGCAGTTAGCGGGAAATGATACCTCGAAACAAGCCCGAGACAGGAAGAGCTTAGATCTTTGTAGGACAGCATGAGAGCGCAGTTGAACTAATGCAATCCCGCTGTTAGTTGAATGTGGGAGAGACCAAAGTGAGGTAGATCCATTGCTGAAAGTTGTGTAGGTTTAATGACTGAACCATTCCATCAGAATATATCCTTCCATGCATCTATGATTATTTGGTGCCGTTTTCAATATCTAATATACAGTGGTTTGTATTTTGTAGACTTGATCATGAACTCCTGATGACCACATTTACCATGTTTTGAAGAATAAAAACAGTCCCGCGCTTGTTATAAACTTGTTATAGGCAATACGGTACAGATCAATTTCAATTTCAAATACAAGGAAGTTAAGATTCAAGCAGAACCGGCCAACGCGATGAATTTAACATATTGTTTGCCTTTGTTTAATTCAAAAAATGATGTCGGCATTCCGGCTCGAACCCACGACTTCTCGGTTTCAAACTTTTTTTTTTTCGAGGTGTGTCATTAATTTGAAAATAGCAATAAAATCGGCCGAAAATGGAAAAAAAAAAGGCTCGCGCTTGTTGTACCGCAAACGGCTTTAAATACAAGGCCATCGAAGGACGCGTTTCAAATGAATCTACTTATACAAAAGACAATCGTGCCGTAAGAGTTCTACTGGCCAATCAGGTTCTTCCGTTAGTGTTTGGGCACGCGAGGACAAACAATCGGATATATTCGGCTTTCTTCGGACCTCCGTCTCGCGACATTGTCTGAACAGAATGCAATGAAGACGGTGGTATATTAGCACACAGAAAAGGTCCTGGAAGGAAGGGCAAAAGGCACAAGTGCACAGGGGTGCATAAAAGACAATTAAGAGGCAATGATTTGAACGGGTAGTACAGGAACTTAGAAGGACTACGAGCAACTTGACAAGCAAACTACGAGTCTACGAGTTTATGACATGTATGTACGGTGACAATCTTCATGGGTATGCACAGAACAGGTTACATTGCAGTCTGACTATGGGTTTGAGTATGACCACAATATAATACTTGTCCAAAGGGCTTGACCGCGTTTCTTCTCAAGGTTTGTCTGATTTCTGAGGCTTTGATTTCAGGGAGCCGCAACAATGGTGTCTTCATTTATCTGAGTCTATGCATTCTGAAATTTGTGAAAACTAAAGCTGGATATGGAGGACACGAGAAGACCGATGATTATCGGTTGGGAGGTCTGATCCGCATTTTCAGCCTTTTGAAAATTTCGTCGGGACTTTGGTATCCAGGCACCTCCACAATTTTGTCGGGATTCCGGCTCAGACCTCAGCCAAATTTTGTTTTGTCGGGACTTTGGATCAGACCTCAAATTTTGCCAAAAAGGGCTAAAAATCGCGAAAAAATCCCATAAAATCAATCCTCTACGCAATCGTCTTCAGGTAGCTCCAGAATATGAATATTCGCCTTCCCCTTCCTCCGCACCGTATTTAGGCTCACGACAGCTTTTGACAGCTTTTATGTTTCAGTCATCAGCTCCTCAAATACATTGTAAGCACGAATTCCAATCTCCAAAATCCACTCAGTAGTATCCCAGTGGAGTGCTGGCTGCTTGTCTTCCTCTCCATTGTTTAGTATTATGTCGTCCATAGCTTGGAAATAGTTCAGAGTGAGGAGAAGAAACAAATAAAATTCCAACAAGTTCTGTTAAGTTCCAAGGAGAAAGAAATGGAGTGCAATAATGGCATTGCATACATTGTCTACGATTTACTAAATGGGTTCCAGCCGCCGCATTTTTGCGCGCGCCAGAGGTCACCATTCATCAATTGTAATAACTTGCTACTTTCGGCTACAAAGGAATGTCGGGAGGACTCGGGACTTCGGCTGAGACCTTGACCGTGAGAGCAGCAATTGTCGGGACTTTGACTTACACCTTTTCATCAGCTGAGTCTGTTTGTCGGGACTTTGACCCAGACATTCGTCGACTGGTTTAGAAATTTTGTCGGGACTCGGAATCAGACCTCCCAACCGATAATCATTGGTCCTGACACGAGGAACCAACCGCAGGTTGGGGATGAGTGTCCACTTAAAGATTGCAATGCTCAAGGACTACGGAATATAATTATTGTGTACATAATTCTGACTCCCAGATTTCTGCTTGCTAATTTCCGTGGCGAAGCACAGGTTTCTGCTAGTGCCTTGCAGAAAACACAATAATAGCTCTGGACGGAATCTAAAGCGAGAGAAATGTTCGCCATGACCCTGGCCTTCCAGATGGGCAGGGTGCGCCACACAAAGTGACTCCAGGACTGCTGTGGAATTGAAACAGTCGTGTTAACTGCAAGATCATGGAAGCACGTTTACAAATTGATGCCTTGTGGAACCGCGATAATGGCTGGCGTGTTTCAAATTGAATGCTTTGCTTGTGGAAAACGCAATAATAGACGTGGGGGACGCACACCCTCTCCGTCACGTACCGTTCTCTTTATACCTCGAGCGACCCAATGTCCTTCATGGTTAAGGGAGATAGCGCCGCCTCGGAAGCGATGGCTGTCGCAGCTGTGCAGACCGTCATCGACGACGCTCTCCCGGGGAATACCTTGCCGAAGCTCACAGGCTGGAACGATCCGGTGGTGAAAAAGGTACGCCCTTAATTTTGTTTCTGTCCTTCCAAAACTGATTCGGGATAGATGGTAGCGCGCGTCCGCGAGCGTCGATCTCTCATTGCGCAGACTGGTCTTGATATCGTACATGAATTTTTCAAGACCAAGGAGTACACTGGTAATCCTTCCGCGATCCGCACGTATGCTAAATATGCGACCAGTTTTGATGGCCCGGCCTTCTGGGAAATGCCTACACCCGAAAGCTGCTCGCCGGACCCCAAGGCGCCAGGCTATTTTGTGAGTGACGTCGGCTCCGTTCTGGTACCATTGGCGCTAACTTCGTGCAGAAAGCAAGCGGGTACATGGAATCACCGATAATAATCCAGACCGCTGCAACGTTCCTCAAGAATACGGATTTCATCATTCCAGAACCAGGGCCCGACGCAAAGTATGATTTCAGCTCAATGCCCTGCGGTCTTTTTGCAATGTCAGCTAAAGCAGCATGTCCATTCTTCAATGTATTTTAGATTCTGCGCTAATTACCCCCAGATTGAACGTGGTTTCGAGGCGTACGCGGCCACCGGTATTGCCGCACCCGTCCCCAAATTTTCCAAGCCCGTGGTCGGCACAGCTGTAGCAGCCTATATGAAGAACATCAATCGTTTCACTCTCAGCCGATGGGAGAGCCTTCTCGCGGCGACTGGGGCATCTTCCACGAGCAGCGCAGCACTACGCGAGGCTGCCGCCATGCACGAGGGCTGTCGGGACAGCATATATGTCCCAAGCAGCCCGCCGCCGTCCGACTAATTTGCCGTGTGAGTCTGGTTCCGCTTATTTTTTATGGGACCGTACTGATATAGATATCCATTTAGCGTACAAAAAACCCACCCTGTGGGCACCGCGTTTCCTTCCTATTCCCCGTATACTAGCCCCCACTGACCAAAATATGCGTCCCAAATACATTTGAAGTTGTCGCATTGTTACATGTTATGATGTTTTTTGGCCGATTTCAGACTCATGTTGTCAAAATATCCGCAAAAATTGTGCGTGTTGTGTGTTGTTGGAATTTGGCACGTTTTTTGGTGTTTTTTGGCGTTGTTTGGCGTTGTACAACACCACAATCAATCTGTCAAAAGACTGATGGCTTTTCTTGGATGGCTTGGCTAAAACTGTTGAAACTATTGTTTTCAGCTGCACTTTCAGTGTTGCCGAAACTGCTGATTTCGGCGCAGCTGACTTTGCTGCTGAAATGACCACTTTAGGCCACACTTTCAAATGCAAAAAAATTGTAGCTGAAACCACTACATTCAGCACTGATGAAATTGCAGGGTAATCTACCACTTTCCGCAATGTATTCAGCTTTGCCGAAAGCATCAGTTTCAAATACATGTTCAGCCGAGTTTTTTTTGCAGCCGACATCAACACTTTCAGCAACGTTGTCAGCCGAGGGGAAAATCCTAAATTTCCGGTGTGCTAGTCTGATGGAATCACGACACGTGTCATGGTCCGTGCGTCTCGTATAAAGGTTACCAAATCCGTGATGGACAGGCCATGGACTTCCGCCTTGCCTCTCTTGCCCAACAAGTCTTTGGAGACAGGCCAATCGGCGCGCGCGAGGCCCGCCTCGTTAAATGCGGGATCACACGTCATGCCGCAGACAAGCTTGCGGAGCAGAAGGACTATGCAGCGGCATTCCAATCATACATCGATGCCGCCACGACAATCATTGGTAGAGACCTGCCTATCAACGGTCCCTTCAACTTGACCGAATATGAACAACTCGAGCCTGGCTGGCCGATGGCTGACGCACTGGGTTGCCTCAACGATGCAGCGGACTGCCTCGTGAAGCTCCGAGAGTATAAGGAGGTGTGTTACTGGCGCTTTGTTTGCAGCCCGCAATCTCACACCTGATGACCTAGGCCCTGCGGATCTGTGCAGAGGTGGAAGTTGTCATCCGCAATGTCCAAATCCACAGCACCCGTGCGAAACCCTTGTTCGGTGTGTCAACTTCTTATTTATACTCTATCGTCATTCTCCAACTCCAATGGGGCTTCTCAAGATTGGTCTCAAGATTGGGTTGAGGTCAGCCTGCAGTTCTCGGAATTCTATCTAGAACGACTGCGCGGATGTGCGACGTCGGAGAAGATCTTTCGTGAGCTGGGCAACACCGGTATGGCAAACCAACGGCGGCTGCTCATGGCCTCCATGGTTCCTGAACAGTTCGAAACGCCTGAAACGCGCCAGCTCAACCCCACCGTCGAGGATGATCCCGTATATCAGCTGCGCCACCCGGATCCAACGCTCGTTGCGTCACTCACTTTGACCGACCCGTCCCTGCAAATTCGAGGCTCCTGGCAGAAAGTGGCCATAAAGAAAGATGGGATTTCCCCGCGGATGGGTTTTGCTTCGTTTATCTTCGAAGGTGGATTGTTTCGGTCTTCCTTTACGGCTTGCTGACCTAGCGACCAGGACATCTGTACGTGCTAGGTGGCCAGAAGTCCCTGAGTGGCCCTTGGTATCGTGATTTCTGGTACATTGATCTCGCGGCTTCGGACGAATGGCGACAGCTTCCGAGTTATCCAGTACCGTCGTCCAAAATCAATCGTCTCGTCGGATACTCCATAGCTGTCTACGGTCACTTCGCTTACCTGTTCACTGGCCGCAAGGAACTCGATGTGTTCAATCTCAATACCCTGACCTGGAGCTCCATGCTCACAACATTCTCTGGGTCAAACTGGCCGTACCCCAACAACAATATTGCGGAGTACACCATGCAATGTGTTGACGGCAAGATTTACGTTTTTGGCGGCTCGCACACGATGTTTCAACTCGGCTGCACACTTCTCATGGAGCTCGACGTCGCCAGGCGCACGTGGATCCAGCTTAGTGGCGATGCGGTGCCGAAAACCACCACCTACGAGGGGCCTGGGCCGCGCCGTCTCGCGTGCAGCTGGGTAGGCAAGGACAACATGATCTTTGTCCTGTATGGGGAGGCCAACCGGGCGGGGGCCTTGATTGGGCCCAACCAGCGCGCGGATAAGATACATGGCGCGCCGCACTCATTCTCGTACGAGGACCTTTGGGGTTGGGATATCGCCACACGTTGCTGGACTCGCCAGCGGCTTGTGGGGAATATACCGTGCCCGCGCTCAGAAATGGCGTGCACATATGTGAGTGTTCATCTACGTGCGAACAAACGCAGCTAACGTAGGTCAGAATGCTGCACTCGACAAAGTGATCATATTTGGCGGGTACGCGCCCTCTGCGCCGAGCCAATTTGATGCCACTGACCGCACCGCGTCCATGTTCACATACTATGCCGACACATTTGTGTATGGGCTGGATGGGACGACGGGTGCTGTATGGAAACATGTCCTGACACACGGGTTCCCGACGTACCGTGCACAGTCCCAATTTATGGCGGACCCCGCAACTGGGCGCACGTTCTTGTTCGGCGGGTACGTCAGTGCAGAATACGTGCCCGCCAGCGGGGAAGGCGCATCCCGGTGTTTCAGTGACCTGTGGGAGCTCCGCCTTGACCTTCCCGGAGGGGACTTTGTGTTCGATATGGTGAATGAGGTGCACACAGCGCGAGTGGGACCGTGGCAGCGTTGCTTCGCGTGCGGTGCGGTGGGCCAGTGGAAGCAGTGTGGCGGTGAGCTACCATTACTGCCAATTTGATAGGCTAACTGACCTTGGTGGCGGGGCTTAGGAAAGTGTGCAGGCCAGGCATATTTCTGCGACGCACGATGTCTCCGCGATGGGTGGAGGGTGCATAAAGTGAAACATAAGTGTTCTAAGTAAACCAGGCCTAGTTCAACAGACCTCTGTATCAAAATTTCCTGGCCACTTGCTTAGTGTCAAATCCAAGCACTGAGTTCTCGGCTCGACTGCAAACAAACTCATGTACCAGGAGAGCCATGTGGGCACAATCGGACGAGTTCAAGAATACCATCCCTTGCGTATTTATCAGACGAAGAGATCTAGCGTATGAAGAAAACGACTGAGTAAAAACTGGGGCAGCAGTAGCTGTTTAGTAAGTTAAGTATGGTCGAGATCGTGGCGTGCTTCCGGCCGCTGTAATGCGACGAATCTTCGCCTCAATGACCCCGCTACAATGCTGAAGCCTGAGTGGCGCAGGCTATCCCTTATTGTGGCGCGCAGGGCGCACATATTCGCGAGCATATGTGTTTCTGTTGACACTAGGGGCGCTGGGTGGAATACCCCGTGACGCCATACGTCCGTTAACGCCTGGCCACGGGGTCTGTTGCCATACATGGTGCCGGGTCGAATACCCAGCATGTCCCGATTAGGGAATACCGTGTACTGCGTCCGAACCATGGCGCCCCTCATGGAACTACAGCCTACCTTCGAAAAAAGTACTGGCTAAAGGGTGTGAAATGCGACTTCAAAGTAGTATTATTTAGAGAAGAATAATGCCATAGATTCTGTGCCGGGAATTGTGCCGCAGTCAAAGCACGGCGCCGTCAATGGGACCCTCCAAAGAAGACGTCATCGAAACCCAAATTCCGTCGTGCTTCACCTACGCGAACTTCACCTCCGCCAACTTCATTACCCGAGGATCCACGCCAAAATTCCATCGACTCTGATGCCGACGCACCAAACACTTAGTCTGTTGTTAACCGCGCCACCGTGTATAGGTGGCCGCGTTATTACAAATCATCGGAGTTTCAATTGTATTCCCACGGCCTCTCAGCACTTCCACAGCTTCAATTCACAAACTTTAAGGGACAAAGTTAGGAGTAAGATTAAAGGTGGACTGTCGCCTCAGAAAATATTTTTCTTCGCTGTTCTCATCGCAACTGGAACCCTCGCTGTCTCGGATGTCGGTCCGGTCTCCGCCCATCAAACCTCGACTTCCTTGTTTTTGAGCTTTGGCGCCCGAGTTTGGCCGGACAAATGAATGAGATCTGGGAGGCCACACGTGAATCCGAGTCAAAATTGGGCAAATACGCGTTGCAGAACGCACTTCGACGACCGAGAACTTTGAGATTACATAATAACGCGGCCACCACGGCATCGACCTTATCAACAGGCACCATATTGTTGTAGCGTCTGTCTATGAGAGACTACCAAACACTGGTGTTCTGTCGCTGACATCGGCAGAGCGGTTTGCTCTGGATGTACTCATGGAAATGGCGGAATCGCGCACTGAGCGCGTCGAAGCCTTGGCAATCAAGTACGGGTACGTGGAGGATTTATCTGTCCAGATAACCAAATTGTATAACATATCCAAAAACTAGGCTAATCGGGGCAGTATTCTGAGTGCTACAGGTGTCCTACTCAAAATCAATTTTTTTCGGCAGAAATTCCATTACTTAGGAGGCTCAAAAATACCGGTATTTAATTGTCTGCGGATTTTCAATGCGAATTGAATGAGCCTATTTCAAAAGAAAACAGTTGATAATTGAGCACAGGGCAGCTGTTCTCGTGAAAGCTTGCGAAAACAGAAAAAAACAGGCCGCGCCTGTTGTACCGCAAAGAGCTGTAAAGGAAATGAAGATTAGTTGCGGCTAGTCGGTTCTGCTGTATCTCACAACTCACCAAGCTTGCGTTTTTTGACAGGGATTATTTCAATATTTGAATCATCTGAGTCCGCTCTTGCTGCTATGCTGTCTCGTTTTTGGATTGAAGGTGTCGCCTGAGGCCTGGTTCGGTATCCTGCACAAGTGACTCAGTAAATCTTATAACATACAAGCGGCTGCTCGGCCGCTTCGCGGCCTCGCATCCCCTTCCTAAGCTCCTAAGAGAGCCAATATTTGTCGCAAAAGTCTAATGAAGCAGCGAGGAAAGTGAACAAATAAGTGTTTGAGGACTTCAACAGAGGTCCGGCAAGGAGCTGCCGAAATGATAAATTAAAAGCGGAGTTTAAAAAGGCTTCAGACGGACAGACACACGTACTGTATCATTTCGACCAAGTGTTCAGGTGACGCGTGACGCGGCCTACTGAACTGAACACTTGGGGTACTAGTGACGGTGACACTCGAAGGATGAACACCTAATAATTTGAGGCCTCAAATATGCCGAAAAAGCGATTCTGAGACATGCAAATTTTCGCGAACAAAACCATGGAATTATTCTACTAGTGCTCCTCCCAGAGCGCCCCCTGGTAGCGCGTAGCCCCAATTTTTTTTGTGTTGGCCACGCGCGAGAGTTCCGGGGGATGCGCACTGAATTCCCGTATTTCCGTGATAGGAAGCATCGACGAGGGCAGAATCTCGAAGTGGAATTCCTGAGGGATAGCGAACACATCTTTGGCCATTCTGTGAACTCTCGGTGGCACAGAGGCCATCGAATGTTCTTGTCCAATCCAGTCAGACATTTTGTAAGCGGTTTCTTCGCTCATTGTTCGTGGACTGCGGTACGATGATAGACATATTTCTTTTTCACATTATTCATGCAAATATTCTGCGTGAAACCGGAACAAGTAAACGACTCCATCCGGGTTTTGATAGCCTTGAGGTGTATTGCGTCGTTTACCACCAAAACTCAACACCGAGTCCCATAAGCGACACTATCTCACGCAGAAGATCTCCGCAGTGTTCCGGGCGCAAATCTTGGTAAGTAGTCTCCATCAACTTCTTGCGCTCCTTGTAGGTGTTCCGACGACCGCTGGAGAAAATGAACACTTGAGCAGTGAGTGACGATTGCAGCCTCCGGTTTGAACACTTGAGAAAATGAACACCATAGGTGACGCGTGACACCCCATGAACACTTGGTCGAAATGATACAGTAATCTTATAAATAGGGCAATGCTGAAATTGGGGATTTGGAGACAAGTATTGTGTCAATGCAATTGCAGTCACCCACACTCCTTATGTCGACGATGGCGGAACATCGCAAACTCTTTACCACAACTCTGAAGGGCAATTCAGCTGGATCTCGAGCCGGAATTCCAACCCCAGCAGTTCAATTTGCTGCGAACTTGGCTCGAAAGATCTGGGACTCGCCTCCTCTCGGTAGGAGTCTCATATAGAACCCCCCCCCCCCATCGATCTTGATTGAGGCCCATGTGGAAAAATTCGTTCGTGAGCTCATGGTTCACAGTGAACGGTGGCAATACGTAGATATGGAACATCCATTTGGTTCTCCGCTTGATCCACGGAGAATTGCCCTGCCTTCGAGTGCTGACAATAAATAGGACCCAAACGTCTTTGCATGTTCTGTAGCAACTGTATGCCAAACATAGTCATTTCATGGCGCATTGTCCTTGCAAACTTGCCGGCCCTTGCTATTAATTCCGGCCCCACGCTTCCAGACGACCATGTGGGTGTTCAGGGGGTAGAACTGCATAACTGGACCCCCTTGTCCTGAGGCCCGAACGTTATGAAGTTTCATCCAGGTGCTATTGTACTTTCCGGCGGTTTCTTGTTCCCGTTGTTGTTAGTTTTAGTTCCTCGTTTTGAGAAATGCCCTTCGACGGATATTCCGACCACAGAATCCATATGCAAGAAAGGATCGAGAAAAGACCTGAAGAGACGTGAAACGTCAAAGTGGGGTGAGCAATGTTGCGATGATGAGATCCTGGCCTTGATCCACAGCGATGGCAAGATGAATTCCTTCTCCAAACTACTCGGAACGAAGGGGAGGTAAGAGACCGTTTCTGTCTCTATTTGGCTTTGTAATCATCAACTCAAAAATTTGAAAGAGGGAGTGTTCCGGGATTCGACGAAGCGACCTGGACCTACTAGCTTTGCTTCCCCCGTGCACTGAGACTTTTGGCCCGATTTGGCCCGACGAAAAAACGTAAAAAACGATGTCAGCGAAAAATCGAGCTATAGGCGACACAGAAAACGAGTTTCAGGCCGCGTTGGCAACGTATACCAAGGCGGGAAACAAGACGGCCGCCATGCGGCGACTATGGAATGCAGCGTACGAGATAGGGAGACTAGCGGCGGAAGCGGCCGCGCCAGCGGTATTGGCAGTAGAGGAAACGAGAGTAGAGCTTGTGAAGGAGAAGAAGAGTATAAGCAGATCGAGGAGGTGAAGAAGATGGGCTTCGCGGAAGGACGTGACGCTGGATTTGAAGAGGGTCGCCAGTCAGCGATGACAGCGGACGCCTTCGAGCTATCATTCGCAGCGGGCAAAATGGCGGGGATCGCGGACGGGCGGGACTTGGGGCGAACGACGGAGCAGAAACGATGGAAAGATATGGGACATTTCGAGGACGGTACGTGTCGTGCATTCGACAGCGCCCCCGCCGCAGAAACTTCCCCACTCAAAACCCTTTCCCCCGACAATATCTCATTGGCTCTTGGCATACTTAATTGGGCGGATGGCGCGGAATCACTCCCCATCCTCCCCGTGCTCATTGGCCTACCACCGCCGCGCGATTTTTCTGGCCTACGTTCTGGCTCGACGATCCCATTCGACACGTTACAGCGACGAAATGCGCGATACCACGGCGTTCGGACGAGATCGAGACGGACACGACAACACAACTTTTATTCTGCTCGAATGAACACCAGTACTCAATTTGGCTCGCCGCAAACTACGCGCCAAAGCCTCGTTCTTGCCCCGCTCAAAGGCTATCAGCGAGGGACAGCTGTCGGTGTTTGGATTTCTGGTTTGGTTTTGGATGGTGTTGCGTGAGCGAGTCGCGTCGGGTTAGGCATGGAGAGCCGCAGGCAACGAGGACGTTGCCTTGTGGAGGGGGGCAGATGCGGTAGTGCATATGTGCGTGTTTGGCAGCGGCGACCATAGATTAGTCAGCAGTTTGTGCTTGTTGTAGGCAGATCTGCTGTTGCTTTATCCCTTGCATCGCGACATTACGGGATTCTCTGGCGGCCACCGACAGGAGATCTGGAGTGACTACTCCAATGCTCCAACAGCACTCCCATCAAAAACTTTTTGCAAAGGTGGGCCATCGATAGCGGTATACACAAATATGTGCGGACTTTCATAAATATTTGCTCACTCGCAAATTATATGGAACCATCATAAATATATTGGTCCCCATTCAAATATCCGATCCTGCTCACAAATATATGGATTGTCTCTCTTAAGACAGTCATAAGTTGTCCTCTCCATACATATATAAATTGATTTTTTTTTCTCAAAACGAACAGCATTGTAAAGGCTCGTACTCTTACGAGACCACGAAAGACGTCGAAAAAATAGTAGGATTGTCGATATCTTGAGTGTGGTACGATAGTAAGAGTAAAAGTAAGTAAACTAAGGTAAATAATGGTATTTAAAGGCCTCGGCGCCGCCGAAAGCTAATATAAGTAAACAATCTTCATGGGAGTGGGTTACAACCCTAACAAGCATACATACGTTCAACTCTGTATTCATCTACTCTTGACTCAATATTTATGGTAGTACCATCTGTTTGGGAGGTGAAACTCCGGTTGTCACACTCGATGGGAGGTCCACTGTGGAACGTCGTTAATAAGCAATTCGGTCCCAGTACCTCAATCGAGGAGCTCGAGCAGCTCAAGAGCTCCAGCCAGAAGGGAATTTGGACGCTCCTAGTGCACCCCCATCGCGGACAGGCAAAGAACAAGGAGATGGGCAAATCGACATTCATTTTGGTAAGGGAGACACCAATGTCAGGCAAGTTCATTTTAATCCTCTGACAGCTCAAGTGTCGGTGCTTGCCACATGTATAGAGGTCAAGATTGTTGCGCTCTACGACAATCAGTGGACATCGATGAAGGATCACCCTCTCAGGCATCTGTCGATCACTGATACAGTGCTTCAGGTCCGCGACCAACGCTTCCTTCCAGAACTTGAGCGCTTCAAAGAGAAGCACCTGGACTGGACCGTTGGTGTCCACTGGATGGATCGCGTCAATGTCATTGTCTTGCAGTCGCCGTGGCATGGGACTCAAGGACAAGATTAAGAGCCAAGCGGTGAATGGCGTCGTCTCTGATGCTTGTCACGACTATTTTCTGGGCCACAATCAGCTTCTGTTCCTCAGTTCTACATTCGAGTCGATGCATCTCAAATCCTGGATCCCAATCCTCATGACATATTCAAACGGCGCAACTGCAGTTCATTACCGCATTCATTTTTTATATCTTTTCCGTGGTTTGGCAGGGCGGTGTCGGATGGCGCGAGTCCTAAAGAAAATCGGGCAACTTGAGGTATGTCCATAGTCTTGAAGTATGAGCAGCGGCATAAGCGTTTTAACTATAATGTCAAATGTTTGCGGAGAGCAGCCGTCCCATCCGAAGCGGTAAACTCAACCTTATGCATCTGGAGTACACGTCGCAAAGGCCGTTTAGAAAGAAAATTTACCACACTCGCAAGGATATTTAACTGGGCTAACTCCAAATGTATGGCCACCGAAGCACTTAATTCTATAGACGGTACTTTCAAATCTACGTGGTGAGCATCAAAGTGCCAAGAGTGAAGCACAGCCAAGGTGTCTGAAGCCAGATCTGTGAAGACTGGCACACGAGCCACTGGCCAGGCGCGAGGAAAAAAGGTCTCTGCCTTCAGACAAGTTCTTAGACTTCAAATCAATTCCGTGCAAAGCGGCCAAAGATGTCAGAGCATAGTCTCCCTAGTCAGACCCTTAAACTAGAGTTTTTTTTTGGGGGGGGAGGGAGATGGGAGAGCAGGCTTGCGTAAAGTATCTATGTTGTCAAAGACTGAATGAAGCGGATGGGTCACAGACTGAGCATTCAACAGTTCGGAACGTCGTTCATAAAGCACAGGCAACAAAGCATCAGGTGATTTAAGTCCCAACGTTTTAGAAAGCACATCTACTTGTACGTCAAACAGTCCGGGAGATGAAATAACAATACTATAGGCTGCATAACTCATATGATGAACAGAAGTAAACACAGATCCTACGGATTTACAACAAACGTGCGGCCATCGGGAAGTACGGATACACACATGCCTGTCAGTAAAGTACACCAGTTAATATATTTTCCAAGGGGTTACAGGACAGGAACAAGGTATCCAACGTGGCAGAAGGTGACGAAGGGAATACAAAACGAGATAGAAGGTGATTTATGGAGGGACCCTGGAGGACAGCCGTTTTGGGCACAGAATCATAAGCAGGAAAGTGCACGACAGAAGCATAAGGATTCTAATGTTTATCAGGCGCGAACGCCTAGTCTTGTTGTTACCGCGGGGCTCCGCTGAGGTCAGGATCTTAGTACATAATCGTCGGAGTTTGAAACCTTACCCTAATCCCCGCCCGTCAAAAGCGCGTTGTTTCACACAGTTAAAGCTCAGGTGAGCAGCTATATGTGTGGCTTGAGGGTCTGTGTCCTCAAAATTTGAAATATCAAAACGGAATCCTCATATTAACGGTGTGCGACTTTTGATCTGATTGGTCAGCAACCAGAAAGAAAAATCGTTGACGGCCACATATGAACACTCAAAAATTCGGGGAGTGCTGCAAACTCAATGGCAACTATAGACAACCAGTTCTATGTAAATATTGCATGAATAAAACAGGTCCCAGTCTCGCCGACAATTTTTTCAATGGTTTATGATTATGTAATAAGATTCTGACCTGATCGGAACACCGCGGTAAGTAACAGACTTCAACACGCCGAGGTACGAGGTTGCCTTGTGTTGTAGCGTCTGTCTAGGAGAGACTAGCGAACGCCCGAGTAAGTACCGTACGACGTGGACGTCTTCGGATCAACATTCGACGCGAACGTCGGGACACCGTTTGACGCGGACGTCGCAGGCCTAGCGGACAGGTGGGGAGTATCTGAACCGAGGCAATTAGCCGACAACTTGAGGGCTAAATGAGAAGCCAGCACTGACCAACAACAACGGAGGGAACTCACCACCGAGGGGAGATGTCAAGGACGTACCAGCAACCTCAGGAGAGGAAGAAGGAGCAAGGGACCCTGAGCAGCCTACAGGTAATAGCGGATGTAAATTAATTGCGAGCGGGAATAGGCAGACCTCTGGAAGCAGACGGATTGGGCGCCGACGAGGCATGTCCGAGGCCTGGGCCTGACGTACATTTGTATAAGTTGGCTACAGCATGAATTCTGCACAATGACACACCTTGCACACCTAGGGACGGGTCGACAGCACGCAAATAGCTGTATTCATCCAATAAGCCATTCCCGGACGCAAGCTTTCCAGCCAAGACCCAGACAGATATCAAAAGATATATAAAATAAAAATATATAAAATAAAACAAAACAGTCCAGCTGAGCAGTAAAAAAACCATAACATCCTCCATTAATAGTGAGGGCAAAGCGCGGAGAGCGATTCGCCGGGTAGCGAGACTGCACCAAGGCAGAAGACAGGACGGTGACAGGGGGAGGTAAGGGACTTGCTGACACTAGATGTGTATCACTTATATTAACCTGGCGAGACAGAGGAAGCTCCCCAGCTCCTCACTCTGTCTTGCCAGGTATGTTTCCTTGTCCCCTCGTTTCCCTTGGTGTCTCACTTTGTCTTGCCAGTGCCTTGTTATCGCGCACCGCCGTCGACGACCTCATCGCATACAGCGTCGATCTCCGGGTCCTACACGTTAGAGGCGATGATAATTACGTTGCCGACGCGATCTCGAGACAACGTTTCTCCGACGCCATCGCACGCACCCCTGGACTGACAATCCAGAACTTCACTCCCCCTCGAGAGCCGCTGGGGACGGCCTCATCGTGATCACATCCGCAGTAAAGTCCAGGCAGCGCCCGCGCGTTGTCTGGACACTCGAGCAGCTGGTGCACAAACGCGCTGCTGCTATGGGTGCCGCCATCGACACCTCCTCCGCTCACACCTACGGGTCCGCCCTCAATTCATACATCGAGTTCTGCCGTCTCCACCACTTCCCCATCGAACCTACCGCTGACACGCTCAGCTTCTTTACCGTCTACATGTGTCACCACATCCGCCCGAGCTCCGTCGACTCCTACCTCTCAGGCATCTGCAACCAACTCGAAGGCCACTTCCCCAACGTCCGCGAGATTCGGAAGGGAATGTGTGAGAAGTGTAGGGGTAAGGGGATAAGAGGGCTATGGCACCTCGACTCAGACACAGATAGACTCAGACACAGACACAGATGAACGCGTAAGACAAGGCGATGAAAGATGTATTGATGCGTGACCGCGCATCAACGCCCCAGCACGCCGAAACAAACAATGTAATTCTAACAGAATGCTCGTCTCCCGCACGCTGCAAGGCTGCAAACGCTTACGAGGCACTGCCGTACGATGTAAACAACCTCTATCCCGCGTTCATCTCCGTCAGGCAATCACCGCACTGCCCCCTCTTCCCTCCCATGACGACCTCCTTTTCATTTCCTCCCTCCTCACCGGTTTCCGCGCGCTGCTCCGCCTCGGCGAGCTCACCATGCCAGATAATCCGAAAATTCGGAACCCTCGCAAGTACACCAGGCGTCTGTCGGTTATCATCAAGGCCACCTCTTACGAGTACTGGCTGCCTGCGCACAAAGCAGATACGACGTTTGAAGGGAACCACATCCTTGTTCTAGACGCAGATGCTCTTCGCTTCTTCCGCCAATACCTCGCGTCTCGAGACGCACTCCACCCTCTCAACCCCTACCTCTGGCTTCGGACGAACGGGAAAATCCCGACACGGGCGTGGTTCATGAAGAAGCTGCGCCATCTTTTCCCAGAGACCACCATCGCGGGCCAATCGATGCGAGCAGGTGGCGCCACGGCACTTGCTGAGGACGGGGCACCCCCTCATGTCATCCAGGCGTCCGGTCGGTGGGCAACCAACACCTTCCAAATTTATATCCGCAAACACCCCGCGCTACTGCAAGCGATGTTACACCCACGTCAATGAGCAGATTAATTGCGAGCGAAGCGAAGCAATTTACACTAAAGGCACGTGAGGAGGGGGAGGGCTAGGATATGCAGGAAACAAGAGCAAACACGAACGGGCGTGGCTGACAGTCCTTTAGCGAAAGAATGCCCTCAAAACCATAACAACTATAGCGCGCTGTCGCGGCAGAGCCCACTAACCCAGCTTGTTAACCAAACATTGTCCGCAATCAAAGAAAATGTTTCTGTATACCATGGTCATTTCTCGATCGATGCATCAACCTGCGCCAGCAACCCAAACAAAAGATTTCTTTTTAATTTTGCTCCACAGTGGGTAACAGAGGAAAAAAATTAAACAGCCACCCCATAAAGCAACACATTGACTACCGCTCGTATTTCAAGAAAAAAACATCAGTGCATAAGGACACCTGCAAAAGCCGCAGTGAATTTGAGTAAATTAATGTTCTCTTTCAAACTCACAATTTCAGACTCGCGAACCGCCGGACTACAAAGTGTGAAAACACTGGCACAGGATACCATCATCTGAGCCGAACATCGGACTGCAACGTGTGAACGCATCGACATATTGTCCACCAGGAACACCCGAAGGCAATGCTTGACTCAGTGTACATGTAACTAAAACTCTTGACTGAATGAAAGGCATTAAGATACGAAATACGCGGAAAAAGGATATACACACCAGATACGTCCATGCTCAGGAGAACAGGAGCACTTGGAATAAAATAAAATAAGACACGGGGTGACGATTGGTGGTACTATCCAATTGGAACGCTGAAAGGATTGAAAGACGTAATGCGACAAAAGATCAAGAATATCGCCGGCCCGAGGTGACTGGAATTCGTATGCAGTGGAACAGAACGTGAAGACACGACCGTGGTCAATTACGAAACTCACCAAGTTAAGGCCCGTCGTTGTTACCGAGCAAGCGGGTCGATTCTGCGTGCATGTCTCCAAATCTACGCAATACATTTTAGGACACAAGCAGCAAGAAAGTTGCATGAACTGGAGTCCCACCTACCACATTCAGGGTATGAGGCTCGAGTTCCACATAATAGTGATCAGCGTGCACTGGCACCAGCACGGGAGCAAAGCACCATACTGACCAAAGTGTGAGGCTGCATTCACAGGTCGATGTTGGCTCGGTACTGAACACTGACCCCCAGGAATATTGAGGCGCAGGTGAGCGTGTAGAACTTAACTCAGCAAGAGAGAGAAAGAGGGCAGGCAAGAGCCGTAGTAAAATTTGAGAGGTGGTTTGAATAAGCAGAACGAGTAGCTTGATGACTTGACATGGGAAATGTATACTGAACATGTGAGAGAGAGGACATAAAGCTGCTGGTGCCAGGATGGTGGAAAAAGATCAGGAAGAAAGCCGGGACCCCATCACCGAGATCAGGCAGAAAGACACCTAGGTTGACAGCTCTTGGCAGGGGTCGCTATGCTCATATTCGCGCGGAGCAGGGGAGCTACCGAACTTGCAGTGAGGGTTGAGATAGGGAGAAAGAAAGAAAGATGTCGTCCTCGACGTGGCACGATCAACATCGCAATGGGCGCTGATTTTATGATTGGCGACAACATCTAGACAAAGAAAAGTGAATTTAGACGACTGGAGAGACTCGAAAACACGGCGCCGAGTCCTGGATTACAAATGAGAACCAAACAAGAACAACTTTATAAAAATTTGGCGGAGACTGTGTTAATTAGGGCGCTATAAGTCCCACTACCTAAAGTTAGTGGGCATTCAGTTCTTGGTCTGTTGCGATGAAAAGTGGATCCAAAGGTACGCTATTGCGGCACGATCCGACTGGTACCAAAATCATGGCCGGCGCAGAAGCTGAAAATTCGCTCCAAAAAAGGAAATTAGCATCAAAGCGTAAGCGTGTTTATGCGATCGATGTTAAAAGCTTCGCGAGCACACCGCGCCTCAGCGGATCACTAGTATTGTGTACAGCGAGAAGAACTGACCGTCTGCGCTATCTTTTGAAACTCCGCTGTCAATCAAGAGATCGCACCGGAACGGCTGGGTTACCGAGACAGACCAAGCGGGCGAAGCCCGAAAGAAGCATGTGACGGCGTAGGAGACTCTGGGCGCGCTTGAGAAGCCCTTTTGGTGATGCACCAAAGAGGCGCAAACAAACGCCACGTTGCCACCACCGTCGAGGCGACGGCCGTCTTCTCCATGGGCAAAAACAGCAAAAGGAAGCGAGAGGAAAGCGAGGGGGAGGAAGAGGACTTCGAAGTCGGTCCGTCCTCGACCTGCATTGGTTCTATTTTGGAGTGCTTACAATTGCATTCCTGAGCAGAGGTCATAACACACGCCCGCGTCGCCGACGCCAGTAAGCAGGAAGAGGGTTGACATTGGCTAGGAAAATGGTTGAAAAACCAAATTCTCCTGGGTAGCCATGCCACCAGTTGTTCAACAGCTCGCGCACGTCATCAAAATCATCCCCCAAGGATGAATGATACCAATTGAACAGCGAGATTCACGCGTTCGCGGCCAAGTGTTTTGAAAAGTCGGAATCCAATCAGTGTACCCCCGAGTCTGAATCACGGCTTCTCCTGGGAAGCGTCTGAAATAAAAAGGGCCATCGTGGCGACTTTAAATTCGTATACTACGTCTGTTCACGCATCGATTGAGTGCGCATACCCGATCTTCAATCCACAAGAGAAATAGTTAGTGGAGGTGTAGGCAAGTCGCATGGTCATTCCCTTTGACCTATTCAATAAACACAACTTGGAAAGTTCCAGCGCTGGGTTGGACGCAGCCTAGTTGATTTCTATCGTGTTTTGCACCCTGAAAATGGGATTTGGCCGGAAAGCAAACGGTTCCAAGTTCGAACCGGCTCTGAACCTGAACCGGACCTCACTGAACCTTGAACCTGGGTCCTGTCCGAGGTTCAGAAAATTCGCTGAACCGGACCTGAACCGAACCGCGGCAACACTACAGGCTTCAACCCGGGTTGTCCGCCCTTCAATTTCCTTTGGCAACCCTACATTCTCGTTGGCAGCCATTCAATTCTTGCTTGCAACCCTTCTACCCCTTCTACCCAGTAGATTCCGTGCCGCCGTCCCTTCACCAACCGCGTTCACGCCCCCGCGCCGACGTGAGCCTTTGAATAACTGTGCGCGTGCAGCCAGCTGACCTAAATCCTGCTCATTCCTAGGGCCCGATGTTATTGTCTCCATAACGAAATGACACCTTACTTACAACGCCCGGGACATCTCAGCCTGGGTTTTGGCTGCTTGGTTTCGGTATTCCTCAAGAATCTCTGAGGCATTCTCTAAGGATAGGGTATCCTCCAGTACCTCGATATTTGCGTCAACATAGACTGTCTGGATCATATCAAGAATCAATTTCTTACCCCGATGTTCAAACCAGATGGGTTCTGCGCGCTGGTTGATGGGGGCATAGTATGGACCTCGAGAACGCTGCCAGCTCACCGCCGTGAGGCGGCGACGTAATGCCCCACCGTTTGTCACCCCTGTTCCATCACATGTTCGAGAAAGCTTGTGGCAATTGCCTCAGATGAAGTCACTTCACCTGGTGAGATTTGAACGGAAAACTCCTTTTCATAGGCTAATGCTGGCTCGGCTCGGCCTGTGATGACGTTTGAAGCCATCACGGCTTCGGCTCGGCTTGCGGATTTACGACGCCTTTCCCTCGCTGGCTCTTGCGCTGCCCATGTCTCAGACCATCCCTCAAGCTTGCCTGACGTTGTGGGCCTCGGTTTCAGCGTTATTGGGGGAGCTTGCGACCCCAATTCTGACTGATCCTGAAACTTGAATCGCGATGGCTGGGGTTTGCGCCGTGGGACGGCGCACGCAGTTCTGCAGCAGCGCTATCCTCGCCCCGGTGCAATCGATTGCGGCGCTCATTATGGGTGGTTTTGGTCTTTCGCACTTGGCAATCGGCCAAGTATTGAGTGAGATATGGGCCAAACAATGCTCCCAGCCCGGTGGCAGTGAGCAACTTTTATACCGTCACAAACTGGTGAAGCTCGTACTCCTTGATCGTAACAGGGAAATTTTTGTGGTAGGCGGGGGGTGCTTTCCGTCGCAGTTGGCGCAGCGAGGGGAGAAGTGCTCGCATCGCTTGCCCGTTGCACACTTCGTCGAGCTGGTGGAGCAGGGGAAACTGGAGGTGCGGTGGGGGACAGAGCCGGGGTACTGGGAGGAGTACCATCGTCGCAGGTACGAAATCATCTATGGCGCGGATGCGGCGGAAGTAGTGCGACGGCCGAGGCTTCGCTCCAGGCCGGGGCAGATGAATCGGTGCAGTTTGCGCACGAGGAGATGGAGCCAATGGGAGAAAACCTTTTCTCCATCCACATGAGTGGCAATGCATGGGAGATCATCACGTTCCTCGGATCCATTTCCCAGAACTGTACCACCCATCTCCAGGAAATTTCCCTTTATGTGCTTGAAGACCCGGTTCGTGGTGCTTGTCGTCTGTCGACCGCATATCTGATAATCTATCCACCCGAATCTCCACGAAGTCCTCACCCTCTTGCTCCCCGTACGGGGGTTCGTCCGGTTCGAGCTCTCCTGTGGTGCGTCACAGAACCTCGGCTTCCAAAGGCCCGACGCTCGACTCCTGGACTCTCTTTCTGTAATACGCTGCGAGCTCTATGAGCTCTGTGAGTGTATAAATCCTTGCGGGCCGGAACCAACTGTAGTCCGCCACCTGTTCATCAGGGTTCCTTCAGGATGTCTGACTTTGGTGACCCCTGAACACGGAGAACACAACTGCCCAGATCATCCTCACGCATGGGATGAACTAAGATTGGTGGACATGACAAAGCCTGACCATCAGTATCTACAGTAAACATTCTCCCCATGCCATGATTCACAATACTTATTTGCATCCAATGTCTTATCTATGCCTTGTAAGGTTCTGCTGTGCAAGCTCCCGTTTTGAGGCCCCTCGGGGCAATATATTGCCTGCACACATGGAAGGGGATGACGCTCGACCATATGCATGTAAAATGGCGCTCTCTGCATGCTCGCAACACGGTTCAACCCTTGCCTTGATTCCACTTTTATTTCATGTTTTATTGCCTTGCACTCGCAATGCATGCCAATTTTCCGCGCGTACGTGCCGCAATGTTGTTCCGCTGTGTCTCCTCTGGCCTCTTTGTCTTTTGACTTTAGGCTGGAAAAACAACAGATCTTGCTGGTAAGAGCCAAATTGCTCTCAAATTTATTTGGGAATCAGACCACTCAGTATCATTCCTCCGTGAGGATGCAACTAAGACTCTCTTCAGTTTCGCAGACATCTTTCTCATTGATGTAAGTGTATTCTTACTCAACTTCGTTGCATTCTTTTCTACATCCTTTCATGCTTCGGGTGGTTCCCGAGTATGTATTCCTTCTTTATCTGCCAAATGTGTGAACTGTCCAACTCAGAGTTTGTTTAGCACCGTCCCATCCTTTTGAATTTGTCGTGTCGCGTTCATGATTATTAACTTTCGGTCACCCATTATGTAAATCCGTGGTTTTTCATTCATTGCTGTCGTGCATCATTACATGTTGTATTAGCAAAGAAATTGAGGCATGGGGTTCAAAATTCCTCCCTTATTCCTGCCAAATCCAGCAAAAATGCGTTGAAATGGATGTATTGAGCTGCTTAATTGCGAGGCACGGGGTTCGAAATTCCTCCCTTATCCCTGCCGAATCCGGCAAAAATGCGTTGAAATGAATGCATTGAGCTAAAAAAAATGCCTAACCTGGTTTGAGCTCATTCCATGGTCGAATTGCTCCAAACAAGATTGTAGCATGGACATTCAGTATTTTCAAGCTTATATGCACCAAAAAAACCATACCATACATACTTCGATGCCCCGAAATAAAAATATTTGGCGTATCCCGGAAAATCGACTTTGTGGAATTGCATGCTATCAAAAAATGGTCTTCTCAGCATGAAAGTACTTGAAAAATAAAGCACACTCACATTTTATTCCAGTGGATTTGAGGCACATTGCCCATCATCACATACATGGGGGATCTGATGACGGTCGCATACGCGACCGTCAAGCCGTCGATATCGAGTTGGAGGTGAGTGGTGTTGTCGTTGGGGTCATCAGAAGTGAATTTGCAGTTGGCAGCAAGCGGCGTCCAGGCGGTAAACACGTCCATTTTAACGCTAAGTACAGCAGATTCCACAATTCTTTGGAGTGCTAGAATCACACATATGCATCCAAGGCGGCGTCTCGTTGATTTCGAGAAAACAACGAGCATGAGGGTCATTTTTTCAAAACGGGTAACCGCGTCCATTTCAACCGTCCAGTAGATTCCACAATTCAATGGAGGTGCTAGAATCACACATATGCATCCAAGGTGGGGCCTCGTCGATTTCGAGAATATTTGACCCAGAAAAAAATGAGTACGAGGGTCAGTTGTCCAAAAGGCGTTACCATGTCCATTTCAACCCTCCAGTAGATTCCACAATTCTTTGGAGATTTTGTAATCCTACATATGCATCCAAGGCAGTGTCTCGTTTATTTCGAGAATATTTGACCCAGAAAAAAAAGAGCATGAGGGTCATTTGTCCAAAACCAGTAACCACGTCCATTTCAACCCTCCAGTAGATTCCACAATTCGATGGAGGCGCTAAAATCACACATATGCATCCAAGGCGGGGTCCCGTCGGTTTCGAGAATATTTGACCCAGAAAAAAATGAGTACGAGGGTCATTTGTCCAAAAGGCGTAACCATGTCCATTTCAACCCTCCAGCAGATTCCACAATTCTTTGCAGGTTTTGTAATCCCACATATACATCCAAGGCGAGAATCTATTATATTGACATACCTGAAACGCCCAGGTACGAGCGAGCTGTATTACAAGGCGGCTTCAGCAAGTTCATCGTTTCCATCCAGAACAGCACTTTTAAGCTGTAAAAGTCTAGTAGCAATGCTGAAAGCTGCTGCATGTCCTTCTCGCAATCATGTCGAACCACGCGAGGTGCTCAGCCCAGTGTAGACAAGCGTAGCAAAGCTTTTGCCCAAGGTTCTTGTTCACCCTGTCAGACAAGCACAAGTCCTTCCGCACCAGTCGCCGCCATTCATCCTGTTAGATGGCATGGAGCTTCGAAGGTGAAAACGACCTAGAAAGTGTCAGGGATAAAGGGTGGAGATGGAAGCTGATGTTCATTCACACGCTCGAAGTTTATTTGAAGTCGGGCCGGATGCCGAGGCACAACGGCACGGCGGAGTTGAAATTCCGTTGGTGGAGGAATCAATGGTGCCGACCCCGGACTGTCAGAAATCGGGCGGAGTTTAAAATGGCTTCGGACAGACAGACACGGATAATTTTATAAAGAGAGTGAAGTGAAAGTAGACAAGAGTGAATGTGGTGCACTTCAATTTTCTCTCAAAGGTGGATATGTATAAGTATATGAAATGTCCCGGGTACCTTGACACCTTTGAGGTCCGAATTTCGAATCAAACAGGCTACATATTAATATATTAATACGAGGACCTGAGAAAGATGACGGCGGACGGAGTCAGGCGAAGAATGTAGTGCATGTTACTAGGGAGGAGCATAGAAAATATACACAGGGAGACATGTGCGATGAAGAGCCATTTATTTGGTAGCTGCACGAAGCCGCCTATGCAACCTTGACGTTCTCCTTTTCGCTCGGGGCGGAACTGGGGTTCGCACTTCGGCGCATCTTTACCACTACCCCCGTCGTCCGGCCGAAGGGTCGCGACTGGACGGGCAACGCAAACCTCACGAACGTAGGCCCCGATGGGACAGCCGAGACGGAAGATGCGATGGAACTGTTGTTGCTGAGGCGCGAGCTCTTGCCAAGGGGGGCAATCTCAGTTCTGCTGGCGCTAGTGACACCGAGCGTGGTGAGCCCCTCAGAGTCGCGTGGATAATAAGGGATCTTCGATGGCCTCGCAGCCATGCGGCGCTTCGGCTGGGAAGAGAAATGTAAGTAGCGGTATGCGACGGGGAGCCGAAGGAGGCGTACGAGAAGCTGCTTCCGATTGTTCGGGATGTTGATGCGCCGGTCCTGACCGTCCAGTGCACGCTGCTGGGTGATCTGCGCGACAGCACTCTGCCTGGCGATTGGCTCAGTTGCCTTACGGGCCTCGGCTCGTTCGGAGTTCATCTGGCTAATTCGTTCACGCAACGCCTCCAGCTCCGCGCCGCGCCGCACGGCGCGCTCCCAGTGCTGCCTTGCTTCGGCATCCCGACGTCGGATGTTTTCATTCAATCGGGATACACTGTCAAGGGCGTACTGGCACTGCTGCGTCAGCTCAACGACGCGGTATTCATACGCTTCGAGAGCCTGCTTGAGGATCTTGATTTGGTATTCTTGGTGCTGCTGTAAATGGAGTCACTTTCCACATATGCATGCACTGGGAGAAGAAAATCCACCTTTCTAGACTTTGTCTCCGATTCAAGTCGGCACCGAAGCCCGAGGCCCCACTTCTTGCCCTGGCATGGCGTGGAGGTCATGACCGCGTGCTCTCCCGCAAATCCCAGCCCATGAGGCGGCAGGATGCCCGTCTCCAGATCCTGGGACATCTCGAAGAAGTTCATGAATTCGGGTGCTGGAAAAGGTGGAGTTTGGGATGGGAGCCAATCGATGATGTTTCCGCCTGTGTTTGAAGCTGACGATTCCAGGTCAGGAGAATTCAAGAGAGAAGATATCTCCGCGATGGGTCGTGTCGGGAACCGGGGAAATTGCTGGAGAGCCTCCAACTTTTCCTGTGTGGGCGCAGGTGTGTCTGGGACGGGTGAGGTCATACAAGAGTGGTATTCTGTCTCGACGGATTCGTCTGTCGGCTGCAGGTCTTCGATGGAGCTGCGTTTCAGGATGCGAGGCGCAAAAAAACTGAGCATGTTGGACGAAACACGGCTGAGCTCGGGTCCCAAAAAAGAAGGGCCGAAAGAGATTCCTGAGGCCGGGTCGCCTTTAGGGCAGACTATACTGAATGAAGTGCTACTGGTAAACGCACCGTTTTCCAGTATTGATTCGAGTTCGTCGGGCGAAACTAGCAGAGAAATAGCCTTGAGAAATCCGTTCGTCTTTGAGGAGCAACTTACCGTCACGGTGAAGCGGCAGGGATTGAGAGGCATCGCCATAAGAATTCGGTTGGGGGGCAGAGTGGGAGCAGAACCCTTCGTGAGCTGGTCTAGATGCAGGACTGCGGTTGGCACACATGTCGGGTGTGGGAGCTGAGTCGGTCGTCGTTTGTTTGGTCGTTTGGTTGAAGTCAGTCATGCACCATCCGATCACACGTCAGTGTCATGTGATATTTGTCAGCCATCATTTCTGTAGCCAGCAAAAGTTCTAGGGCTGCCGCCCGTGCCCGTGACGGGCACGGCCGTCGAATCGACGGCATTTCGACGGCACGGGCCGTCTCGAAACGGCCCGTAGAGTGGTTGAACATCTTCTCGACGGGACGGCACGGTCAACGGTACGGCCGTAGCGGGTCGACGGGTGTTCTAATTTTTTTCAGGCTTTTTTTTTGCTCTGAACTTGATATCCTAGGTGCCATGACATATGTGTTATGCTCCAGTATGCTCTGAATCCCGGTGCCGAACGTTGGTGAGCCACAACCGATAGTTCTATCTCACTAGATGCTTCTGGAAGCACATGTACTCAAAATAACCTAGCATTTGTGCAGAACTACTGCGAGAGTGAGTGGCTTTGATTAAAACACGAAGAACGACCAGAGGCAGAAAGAAAATCGCGGATGAAACTGAGATCAACGTCGGCTATCACCGCCGGCATTTACCGACATCACTGAGACCACTCTTTATAAAATTAAGCCCGTCCGAAGCCTTTAAACTCCGCTTTTGGGTAATCAGCTCCAGACCTTCGGATCTCACACAACAAGCAATTTTCTGGTCGTAAGGTAATTGCTTTGCCGGCCATCTATCACCAATCAATCACCCTCAAAGTTTGCTTGAAGGATTGGCGCTCCTTGCACAGCAATGTCTACAAATATGGCTAGCATTTGGACCTTCGGATCTCATCTAAAAACACTTTTCTGACCATGAAGTAATTGCTTTGACGTCGAGAAGAAGCCAGACCTTCGGATCTCTCAAAAAGCAAGTCTCTGTCTGTGCCGGCCATCCATCAATCACCCTCAAAGCTTGCTTGAAAAATTGGCGCTGCTTGGACAGCCAATGTCTACAAAAATGGCATGTACTTCGACGCCGAGAGAAGGCACCTCATGCGGCGACTGTGCGGTTACCAAATTATCAAAACAGCTCGAGCTTTCGCGGGCCATCAAATCCCTTTGCTTTATCCTCACGCTTTCATTAGTCTCTCCTAGACAGATGCTTCAACAATATTCGACGTCGTACCTCCGTTTGTTGAAGTCTGTTAGTAAGCGCGGGGGTCCGATCAGAGTAAAATCTTGTTACGTAATCATCGGAGTTTGAATTTACCTTGTATTCTCGTCGTTTTGACAGCGCAAGGCATTTTTCTTATTTTATTTTATTTCGGTGCAGACCCACTATTACGGCATACTTGCACTGATCTGCCTCCTAAAAATTTCCTGAAACATGCTTGAATTGATGTTGTAGCACATGGTTCAAGACGACGTGACAAGGATGTGACATTTCTTCAACTTGACTCTTTTACAGCAGCGTCAAATGGTACTCAAAAATCCAAATAAATTTGGACACATGCAAAAGATCGCCATATCTCTGACTGTGCTGTTTCCAGGTCGCGCGACATGGAGCAATGGGCTCATTTGGTGATTATGTAATAAGCTTTTTACTCTGATCGGACACCTGAGCTTAAAACAGGACTACGCTTTCATCGGTTTGATGGATGCTGCCGAAAATAATTGCCCGATTTGGTGCTTATGTGTCAGGAGTGACTTGCGATTGAAAACAACAAACGTAAACATGCCGGATCAATCAAGAGGCTGTGCCTTCCCCACAAACAAGGACACATTTATTTGGCCGGGATTGCCACTGGGCGCTGCATCCTCCACCACTCCGAGTTGGTAAGTATGTCCTCAGTTTTCTATCCGCGCTTCCCTGGCCGAGAGTCCGACTGTCGCGACGTGGCGGCCTCGGCTAGGCTTGGATGCCCACTGTGGCAGGTCCACGGCCTTCATTCGCTTGAATCGCTTCCCAGTGTTGGCCCTAAGGGTTAAGGCCTTAATTTGATTAAGGCTTATTAAGGCCTTAAGATAAGCCTTAACCGCCAGGCCTCCAGACCTTAAGGCTTAAGACTGCGGGCCGCCCCGGCCCGCACTGTCGGGCACTGATCGCCCGGTGCCGCTTTGGCAGTTCCCGGGTCCTGGTCGCTATTACGAAAAGTAACCGGAAATGTATTTATTGCTGGGAATTACATGCACTCAGCGGGACCACCAGCCATTGACAGATACCTTAGGATCCTATGCGCATGTTCACTGACTTGTTTTGGATGAATGGACTCATCGGCACTGTCTACTAGTAGAGCCAACGAAACATCGGTGATGCTGATGGCAGTTATGTCATTTCGTGATGCGCGTCAAACATTGTCCTCAAATAAGTACCCTGAGACCGAATGGATACCACTTTGACCACAGAGTGGATTCTAATTCATCTTGCCTTAATTATGGAGGCCTAAAACCAGGCATATCCCCTTGGAACCAGGCAGCAAGTAGCTCTGCAAGCGCAACCCCAAAATTGCAATAAGCATTGGAGAAGCACTAATCAGAAACATAATTCCTTTGAAGTGGTGGTGCCGAGCGACAAAATGCAGCTCACCGAAACCGCCCGAGATCATCCTATTTCCCTCGATCCGTCTTACATTCGATCCTCGATAATCTCCTCAGTCTAGATTCCGTTGACAAGCTCGAAGCTTCGGTCCGATCCTGGGTCTTCGCGGCTGGATATCGCGTGCGGCTTTACGCAGTTGTGCACGAACTTCGCACAACCATCACCACGCAGCGCGAGGCTGCTCGGCTGGAGAAGAACGCGAAACAGCGCGCTACTCGCCGGGGAAAGAAGAAGAAGGCTTCTTACGATTCGGAGTTGGACAACGATGATGAAGAAATGGGTGAGGAGTCTAGCACGGATGACGAGGTCGATGAACATCCACGTTCTTCACCTATCCCGCCCGCACCCAAGCGCACGAGGCGTGTCTTGGAGGAAGTCACTAACGAACCCGTCAGGGCTCCGCGCACATCAACCCAAAGAGCCGCACGGAAGCCATTACAACGCGCGGCAGAGGTAGCTCAGTCTTATGCAGCGCCCTATCGAACGTCGCGACGACGAGCTGTGCAGAGCTGATACGTCTAATTCGCTTTTATTTCGCTTTCGGCCGCTACTTTTGAATTGTATTTTCGATGTAATTCACAGCTATGGCAATGCAATTGTTTCTACATCATCCTCGCCTTCGCTTTCCGTCTCATCTTCATCACTTTCTGGCTCTTCATCCTCGGATTCACTTTCCACCTCTCCATCAGGCCCACACCAGCGATCCAACAGCACCTCGAACTCCTCCGGCTCGTACCATTCATCGCACAGATTTCCACTGGACTTTCGGTGCTCCCGTTCCTGGCCGTCTTTTGAATTCTAAAGCTCTGGAATCCGCCCATGAAGGTTCCCCAGCTTTTCAAAATTTCGACTTTCGCCTTAAAGCTTTCGTCGAGGGATTCGTGAAAAAGGATTCTTGAACCCCTACAACGTTTGGTAACCATTCTTGGTCACAGCATATCCGAATTTCCGAAAATGGACAAGTTGATTAGTGCGCCTTGAACTTGGGCCATATTAGACAGTCTCAATAAGATCCCATTAGATTGTATGTATGGCTCACAGTCTTGTGAAGGATTTACACGATAAATATGACCCAGGCTGGGAATAATTGCTGCGTGTGTTGAGCATTTGCGCTTGGGACAATTTCGGCTAGCAGGGTGATTTTGGTTGGCTTCTATGATGCCTATTAGGCCATTATAACTTGTAAAAATCATACCTGGTGTGTTGTGTGGCTCCGAGAAGAACCCTGGAATATTCGGAGAGTCAAAACTGCATGTCGGAATTACGTTCACGCATCTCTCGGGCAATCCACAATGAAAAGTAGCAACTGAGGGTTGTTACTATGGAAAGAGAGTGCAATTCAACCCCCCTGACACTCACTGAGAGTCAGCTTGAACTTGCGGGTGAACTTAGCAGCAAATGATGCCAACTGATGGCATAAGTCACTTTACTGATAGATTAATCTAACTTGGCGGACCAAGCTAACGTACGCGGACTTACAGCCGATCCGGGAAGTATTGAGAATGAGATTTTTTTTTTTTGCGCGTGATATATATGGGAATTCCTAAAGGGGTAACTCCCGGTATTCGGCGCCTGCCTGCCTCCCTTCCTTCGCGTCTTTCGCGCCTTTTCCTTCGCGTCTTGTTCTACTATGGCCGACGGCGGCTACGTTGAGTTATCCTATGGCTCGGATGGCGTCGCGGACGATGATGTGGATGGGATGATTCAAAGCTTGGTTGACAAGAATCCTGCCGGTAAGTACACCCACTACGGCTTCCCTCGGTACCTTTTGGACTTATCTCATGTCTAAAGTGTCCAAATGGTTGGTTACCAGCCCGCAGCTGATGAAACAGCAGGAGAAGCAGCGCCAGGCACGCCAGAAACGGAAAGGAAGGAAAACAAGCGCCGCCGGGATGAAGACAACGATGGCGACGATGGCACGCGAAAGTCCAAGAGGAAGGCCAAGCAGGACGAAAACTCCCTGGACCATCCGATTGTTCCCCTTACCGGCTACATCCATGCTATGAAACCGACACCGACCCTCACGAAGTCGCGCGGCACGAAAGTCAAGCCCGAAGACTCCTACATTCAACGTGGTCCCTTTCAATTCATCTCTGATTGTTCTTTCGATGAATTCGTCGCTCTCATGTCAACTGTCCTTCCCTACCTTGGCTCCAAGCATAAAGACAGGGATAGGTAGCTCCACTTTCTTAAAGATCAAGATGATAGTTTTGAGCGGGAGTTTATCCTGAAATAACCTTGGGTTGGACGGAGTTAAACATGTCACATGCTGTGCGCAAGCCATTTTGTCTGATGCCATCAATTGGGCGGGGAATGTGGCTTGCATCGGAAATCGTGGCAAGGGAGAGAGGAATTGGATCATAGAGCCTGTGGAACACTTATATAGCATTGGGTGTTGGATTTAGGATCGGGCGCAACCCTAATCGCCGCGCTCGGCAACATACCAGATTGTGGTTGCGTCATCGTTCTTTATTCCTACCTTCACGGCTCGTGCCCTTGACTTCATGCAGCTCAGTGCAGTTTATTCGAGGATATATGCGGAGTCGGGGTCGGCAGAATCCGAGGTGTTTTCCAGTCTCCATCCTCGCTTGAGTAGGGGCTGTAATGCCGAGATCTCCATTCGCTGCATCAGGAAACACTGATTTGTTCAGTAGCTGCAGGCCAATGCTATTGACCATTGGTAGCACTGGTAGCTGTCAGCGGCAGGCCCGTTATGGCAAATCATTGATTTCAAGTCCTAAGTCTTTTCGGAGATACTTCCCCGAAAGTACTTAGGTCAAGCCCCTCCATTTTAATGAGAGAATTTTCAATACCCTTAGGCATACCCTGGACTCTCGTTAGGTACTGTGTTCTGGAACGATCCTCCGCTGTGGATGGGGGATCGGTGGAAGCGGGGGACTCGACGGCATGGTAGGAAGGTGCGGCGGACGGCGTTGGAGCAAGGAAGGGTGGCGAGCCGCGCCGTCGAGTTGAAGGCTGAGCGGTTGAGGAGGATGTGGACGGGGAAGAGGTTAGCGTGGAAGTCGAGGGTGTCGGTTGCTGTGGTACGTAACGCCCAGGAGCCATTTTCTGAGGCGCGGAAACCAGCAATGGATAGCCCTGATCGTTGCGGTCATTTCCAGCTATTCTGCTCGGCATTATTGACCTCTCCAGCG
Organism: Mycena leptocephala; assembly: GCA_029378395.1. Taxonomy (NCBI): domain Eukaryota; kingdom Fungi; phylum Basidiomycota; class Agaricomycetes; order Agaricales; family Mycenaceae; genus Mycena; species Mycena leptocephala. The sequence goes on along the minus strand of JARJLF010001302.1, from coordinate 54,057 downwards.
GCCAATCAGTGCGTTATATTTTGAAACATGTGACCTTATTGCCCTCACTGCACCGTGATTCTGATTGTTCTGGTGAGAAGGACTTATTTATTTAAAATTGCGCCCCATTTCCCAATTAAAATCGCAGTGCACGCCTTCGCTCCGACCTAATAATCCCACCTTGCCCAACTAACTAGATAGGACACATGACATGGCCGTTCTAGTAAGTATTGATTAAGGTGCTGCAGCGCTATATAACCCCGACATTGACGTGCATTCGAACGAAGTTTGGCTGTCCAAATACCAGTCGATCAATTTTCCTTCGATCTGAATCAAACGATTTTCAAATGCCTGGAATGGACTGAATGGTTTCGCAAAGGTTTCTGGTGTTATTATACTCTCAATGAATAATTCATGGCACAGAAGACTACACGCCATCGACGGAAATCATAATGTTGTTTGTAGGTGCATGTTCAAGATCAACTGCAGACTGCCGCGCACCTGCGTGATTGAGCCTCTTCAATGAGAGTTGGTAGAGGGTCAAGAACTCCTCGGAACGTTCCCCAAAGCTAATTGACCGCGCAAATAAATTGTGAGAGATATCTAGTCCACCAGAAATCACTGTTACATATATGTGTCATCACACTGGTCGGAGTGTGCCAGCAGAAGGAAATGATAAATGGCGTAAAACGACATGATTGGGATATCTACTGCTTCATAAAGTACTCAGAAACGACGAGAACAGCCTGGCAATAATGATCTATCCCCCGATTACCGTCATCTGATGACAGTGTTGTCTTTGACGGGGTCTGACGGGGTCTGACCGGGCGTCAAGACCCTTTGACCGGCCTTTGACCGTTTCGTCAAGGCCGGATTTCCTTTTTTGGAATACCCGTTTCAAACTCGTAGAACCACCGGAAAAATCAGGAAAAAATCGGATCATTGAGAGAATGGATATACCAATCGATCTTATACCAAGCGGTCCTATAATGCGAACCCATTCGGAAAAATATTTATCCCACCCTGGCCATGACCGTGTTTGAACTTACTTTGAAGCTCTCCGCGTCATTCTTTGGATGTTCAAAGTCACCTTCGGGCGTGTGGTGTGAGTACAATTGAACAGATGGTCTTTGCCGTGCATTGCCAGATTATGCCACATTTCTCATTGCAAAGACAACATTGATTCCTTTGACCGATTTTGATCTGACCGTCCCGCCGCAGTTTTGAGCCATACACATGTTATATTAATTCATGATCTGACATCGGTATCACTATGAATCTTTTCACAGGCCATTCGGGGGTGCATTTGGATATGGGGTTGCCCTGTTGTTCACATAGCAGTTTTCCATACCAGTAAATCTGACTACCTTTCAAAATTGATACTGTAGGCAGGAGATATTCGTCCTGACCACTCAGAACATCGGATTACGGTCGGGTAAGGCTTGCTAGCATTGCACACGACCCTTAACAGCTGTAACGAAGGACTTTTCCAAATTTGGAAAGGGTCAGGCCGAGGGTCAGACCCGGTCAGACCCCGGTCAAAGGGTGGCACCGAGAACATTGTTTCCGCCAGCACCTGTATCCCAGAACTGCTCGAGGTCGTGAGATTAGCAAGGACATCAATCGAAATGACCGTACAGGTGCGTCATCCGCAGGCTTTCGGGGACCAGGCATAGATATAATGACAATGTGATCCTGGCCAAGGGAGATCTGCCTCTGCAGCACACGGAACCCGATGGAGCCGCCGAGGGATGTCGAAAGTGGGGAGCTGCTATGTGAGCCGCTTAAAGGCCACACCCGCGTCATCACCTCTCTCACATTCTCGCCCGACGGGAAGAGCATTGTGTCTGGCTCGGCAGACCGGACTGTGCGCGTATGGGATGCAGAGACCGGGGAGGCGCTCGGTCATCCGTTTGAAGGCCACACCACTACTGTCACCTTCGTCGCATTCTCGCCTGATGGGAAGCGCATTGTGTCGGGCTCAGAAGACAGGACCTTGCGTGTGTGGGATGCAGAGACCGGGGAGACGCTCGGTGCGGTTTTGATTCGAGCCTGTTACTGTCCTGTTGACTTATAGCAGAAATTCAGGGTGTGCATTTATTTTTGTGACACACTGTACTTTTGTTGTCTGGAGCAGTGTTGGCTTAAGGTCTAAGGCCTTAATCTAAGCCTTAGCAGCGGGGCCGCCAGACCCTCAGGCTTAATGTCTTGGCCTGATTTCGGACCGGTACTCCGAATGATGCGACTCGCATAAATTTTCATTGCGACGACACGCGGCCATGTCCTCCACCAATGTACGGTAGGCGGGATGGTCGAGCTTGATTTTGACATTTGACATTTACATTCGGCAGTTTCGGTACTGGTACCGCCTATCAGGGAGCCGTCCCGAATGCTGATATGTTGCCTTATATGTATTCTTTCTTCTTTAACCTCGAACCTTGTGATCCAGCAATGACGGACGTGGATTCTGAGCAACTCTAACACAATCTGGTTCCCTCATCGACCCAAAATGTGTACCCAATTTGGTAATTAGCCCGAATGAAATTCAAGTTCGAAGCACCGCCTTCGCATACATGGCACGCAATTGTATCAAGTCAAAAGATTCTCTTCTGTCATAGGAATGACGCTCCCATTTTCTGTTAGACTCATTTAACTGCCCAACAGAAAGTATAACCCCTCAAGTGAGACACATTGTATTGTGAATGCACCTAACTAATCTCAACTGAAATGGGCAAGCATTTGGCAAAATATGGTCCACCCATCAGTCAAAACAAACTTTGGTTCCCCAATGTGATATGCGCACAGAACAATCCGCTGAGCCACACACAATGAACTTGCTATTGGGGGAGGATGCGACGGACGTCACTGCCTCAGGGATGTCCATTAATCCCATCATAGGTGGTCATCTTCCCATTTGTCCCTCTCTGAACGAAATTAAAGATGTGAACTGAGGTCGAAACGTCGTGGAGGTTTTTGCCTGCGTGGGTGCCAGTGCCAGGGCGGAGATATACACATGGGGAGCACTTTGGACAATTGCATCAGCAAAGAAAGAGATGAATCGTTTCGCATCTGTGGCCAATTGCACAGCGGGTGTTTCCTGAAGTTCTGATCATTTACATCGACAGAGTGGAAACGTAAACTGACCATACCTCTCTGGCCCAGCTAATAAATTTCGAGAGTGCACGCTGGGCATTCCCCACCATCCCCAGCAAGCTCATGACCTCGAGCCAAAAGAGAAACTGGTTCAGAAGGAATGATGCTGCCGCCTGTGCGTTGTCGGGGTCGTAGCTGATTACGGCAAGGTGATCCGCCCAAAAGCGACATGCATACTGAAGATGCCCAGGAATATATTAATACCAAATATGTCGATATTTCGGAGGTATGAGGTTGGCAAGTCGCAGATGTTGAACTTGAGTTCGTTCTGCATGATCCGGAAAGTTTCTGACACAACTGCATGCTTTTGAGATTCTGTTCCGCAGAGAAGGTCAGGGCGTAGTTGCCGAATGCTAGATGTAATGAATTCCACGAAAGATAGATGTATAATCCGTATTGGGCCCCCATCGGGAGCGTCAGGGAGATGGATTACAGCAGTCAGAGGCAGGAGGGTCCTCGTGAGATCTTCCACGGCGATGTCGAGCAATGCAGCAAGAGACTGGGGTGCCAGGGGTTCCCGAAGCTGAATAATGGTACTGAGGATCTGCACGGCGCGGTCACGGTAATCCCGAGCACGAGGGTCTCTTGGGCTCGGCATTGCTATAGCCTCGCCAACCACGCGGTAGTACAGATCATCCAGATGGGTGAGTGGAGCACCCTTCAAGAGGTAGTCGATGGACCTCTGTGGGTGCTCATGTGGCGGGAAGCAGCTTTATGTTGTTGCGCTCTGCAGAATCTTTGGAGAAGAAAAACGAGGCCGCCAGAGTTTGTCGATCCTCTGCTAGGCGGGATGCGATGCTCTTCGCTATCGTCGATTTCCCTGTCCATGCGGAGCCGCTGAGGATGACCAGGCGTCGATCTGGTCGCGGGGCGCCGGCCAACCGCGTGAGAATGTCACTGATTATATCGACCCGTGTGCCGTCCATGCATTTTTCGGGTGTATTTTCGGCGTTGTATCGCGCTTCGGCGCATTTGAGCCTGGCGAGGATCTCGTTTGCGGATACATGATCCACTTTGCTCGAGTCACTACTATTGTTGAGAAAAGACATTTGGGAGAGAAAATGGGGAGACTTACCAATACAGATTATTCACGGTGAAGTTCTCAACTGCGTTGAAGTCATAGTTCATGGTGGAACCCCCCCCCCCCAGCACCCCCACTTGCTGCTCACTCTCTGCCTCTCAGCTTGCATTCGTATCAGTTAGTTGCTGTGATGAGTGTTCCCACACGGAGCGGCGAGTATCTGCGGCTTCTGCGGCGTCTGTTCCATTATCATCATGTCGAACAGAACGTCGTCGGATTGGAACTAAAAGATAGGCGCTTCGCAGACTCTACCCACCAGCTCAGTCTCCACCAACACATATCAAACCCCCTGGCCAAACCACCCGAACGCTTCCTTTTTCTTTTTTTTTTGTGAGCAGAAGCCATTACTTTTGGAAACTGCAATAATATTCAAGAAGAAATCTTGAGGAAATCATCCAAAGACGTGGGCCGAAAAATGGTCGAGAAAAGAACTCGAAGGGCACGTTCTGGAAAGCGCATACAGCTCCCGGAGAGTGATACAGACGTGCACAGCACTTTGAAATGATATATATGATCCTTATCGACAAAATAGCATCCGACCGCTTCTTTCCAACTTCCGACGCCGCTGTCAGTGTTCCCGAAATCTGGTTTCGTGGCACATGGTGGTATAATATCGATTCAGCTTACCCATTTGTTCACGAATTTGACCATACAGCTCCCAGAGAGTGATACAGACGTGCACAGCACTTTGAAATGATATATATGATCCTTACCGACCCGAAATAGCATCCGACCGGTTCTTTCCAACTTCAGATGCCACTGTCAGTCTAGTTTTAACCATCTTCTTTCAACCTTACCTTCAGCGTGACTGTAAGTCTAACTCTTTTGGAGACAAGGAATGCCAACGGCGCCTAGACTCAGCAGAAGTCTAAAGGAAACCTCGAGCGGTTTCTCAAAAGAGCCTGAAGATTAATTTCTTCAATTTTGATAAGAATTATTACTCAACATTATACTAATCTAGGGGACTTCATCGATTCTGCCGCTGATATCTCTCACCAGAAGCATTCGGCTACACCACGGTATAAGGTCAATTGTACTCTTTCAATGTATATAATCCACCCTCTGTGACCTTTAAACAATATTATACAGAGAAAGGCCGCCAATATAGCCTCCAACGGTGGTTTTACACGGGTGGCCCACTACCCTGTCAATTGCCTGTTTGGGAAGTGCGACAAAAATAAATTCACCGAGAAATCAAGGCATCATCAAAATGGTCCCGACTATGCTCAAACTCTTCACAGGATATGCGCCTGTGGTTCGCAATGCATAGACCCAGGGAAAGGCGCTCAACACGGTTGCTAGGGGGGAAAAACTTCTAAGGTGGCCCAGTAAGTCTCAGATAATAGATGTGCATTCAAATGGCTGGCATTTTGAAAAGCGTGACCTGGCACAATAGAGGTGCATTCAAATGGCTGCCATTTTGAAAGCATGACCAGATGCAATAGAGGTGCATTCAAATGGCTGCCATTTTAAAAAGCATGACCAGACACAATAGAGGTGCATTCAAATGGCTGCCATTTTGAAAAGCGTGACCTGGTGCACTAGAGGTGCATTCAAATGGCGGGCATTTTGAAAACCATGACCTGATGCAATAGAGATGCATTCAAATGGCTGCCATTTTGAAAACCATGACCTGATTCAATATAGCTCCATTCAAATGGCTGGCAGTTTGAAAAGCGTGACCCGGTGCAATAGAGGCACATTCAAATGGCTGGCATTTTGAAAAGTGTGACCTGGCGCAATAGAGGTGCATTCAAATGGCTGGCATTTTGAAAAGCATGACCTGACACAATAGAGGTGCATTCAAGGGCTCGCGTCATGCAGGCCCTTGACGTGACGAATTTTGGAACCTGGTAACGCATCACGGAGGGTCTTGACGAATACATTTTTCGTCACGCTTGGTTCAATTTTTGGTTGAAATTGTGGAAAATGCGGTTTTTTCCGGCGCCGCAGGTGCGAATCACTCATTTCATGTCCGCTCGTGGTCTCTAACCGCCTCTCTGGCCGAAATTGAACTGTCTTTGGTTGGGAAAACGCGGGTCCACCGCTAAAACATAATGCTTTTCTTGATTTCCCAACTTTTTCCCCTGTTAAAGTGGTTGGTGTCCTCTACTCAATTCTAAAACACATAGTTGAAGGTCCTACAGACTATGGAATGAATATGGGGTTTGACGAATTTTTTGGGCCTGTCACGCAGCCCAAGGCCCGTTGACGAATTGACGAAATGGAATTTTGAGTCACATGTCACACCCCTTGACGAATTGATTGTAAGAGTACAGTAAAAGAAGGCTTATAATCATAGCGTTCGCTTGGCGTTCGCGGCGACGACGGCGACGACTTGTTTGACGAGTAACATGTAAACTTATCTTGCGGCTACAACAAGCGAGGCACGAGCTTCTCGTTGTAGCGTCTGTTTATAAGAGACTATCTTGCGGCACTGCACAAGCCCTTGTGGGCATGCATAATTATTGTGGACCTCAGATGACCTCACAATAATTATAAGCAGATCGTATACACGCACAATAACTGCAGCCAGATCGTCTACAGCCTACAATAATTGTGGACGCTCGCAAGCGATTGTGAGCGCTCGTGATGGATCATCAGAATTGCGGAGAAATCACGACTGTCACCCGGCTATAACAATTTTTCCGGATTTAGTGATGCAGCCACTTGATTGACAGCGGACTCTGCATTTTTCGAGGTTTTCCGAGTCTTTCTTGCGTCCGAGTAAGTACGTTCCACTCTAGCTTGCACACCATCTGCGCTTAACGGCGCACTGGACAACCAGCCTTGCTCGGCGCTCATTGTCAGTGCTTATCGGTGACTGGCGCCTAATCCTCCCTATGCTCAGCGCTCAATCTGCTTCCGTTAGCCCGGGCTCCCGCGCCAAATTGACGTCCTTGAATTTCCATGTCTTGATCTTGGAACATCCAAGCTGCCTAGATTTCATCTACGTTGTCTCAGTGTCTCGAGTGGTCGTGTCCAGCCACATGCGTACCAGGTTACGGCTTTTGTTTGTGCCTCTCCGAACCCAATGCCTCACAATACAGCATCTTAACTCCGATGGCGAAGTGCCGAGCGGGAAATGAAAACGCCACCGTCAGACAGCTGTGCCGCCGTGTGTCAAAGCGAAGCCTTTGTATTTTTAGGCTTTGGTGCCCAATTGACACGACGGTGAGGCCCACGCATGCATGCATGATATTCTGCAACACACCACGAGAGTGAGGTTTGCCGACGTTGGTGTCGGGAGGAGTCCATCTGCACGGAGGTTTCGAATGGGAGCCACCTTCCCGCCGTGCCTTGTCCTCGGGTTGCGAGATAGGCGCCGATGGAAGCACTGGGATATATCACCTAAACTAAGGACCACAGGAGTGGTTCATAACCAATGGCATGTAAATTTCTGTCCTCATCCAGGCACCTGAAAGATATTTTGATCCCGTCTAGGCCGACCAAATCCTGAACCTCCTCCGGGCCAACAATACGGTCTCCTAGTGTGATGTCAATGGTATTCAAACGTATCTTCCTAGTCTCCAGCATATGGACCAACGGCCTGGTACTGAAACGGTGGGATCCATTAAGCGTGAACGTGAACTGTGTTAAAAAATGGGACGGAATCGCCGTCGTTGTCCCATACGGCGAGTGAATCCAGCAGGGCATCCGAGACGCTCTCTGGTTGAGCTTCAAGTATCATGAGTGTCTCCAGGTGCGGTATGTAGTAGAGGATATCCCCAATATTCGTAGGTTCGACCGGTCGTGTGAGAACCAATCCTGTGAGATGGCACGCAGAGCGACGGGCGCGGCAGACGGATGTGGGTTAACGTGCGGAGCGTAGGAGTGACGAAGGCTCCAAAGAAGTTGACTAGGGTATGGAATTCCTTGGGAAGGAATTCGGGGAACTCGACGCTCCATGTGGTAGTCGGCCCAGGGGCGGGGACTGTGCATTTGGGCCGAGGGATATCAAACGCAAAACTGTTTGAGTACTCGTCATCGAAGTAAGATTCATGAAGGCCCTGAGGTGATGGGGGCTGGTAGATTCGGAGAAATGCAGTGTTTTGATCTGCGCACACGGAAGTTCAACTCCTAGTGGCAGCAGGTCCTCACTGTTGCCCGGCCTGAGTGTGTGCAGGCGCGGGGCGGACTGGAACCGGGCTGTTGGAATGTGGCACACCGGCGAGACTGCCAGCGATCCCAGATTGGCGAAGTTCCCTCGGAAGCCGTCGAGCTCTGTACGCACACGTAACGCGGTGGCAAGGTTGCCGACGTAGAAGTACAGACCGGTAATTTGTTCCGTGTGCGGCGACAGCAGCGTAAGCTTGCGCTTTGCAGCAATTGCTCCACCATCGTTTCCGGTCCGCACTGAGGTATCCACGACGATGGTCAGAGGAGCCATCCCGGAACATTCAAGATGGACTCTGAGCAGATTGTCCGCGCTATCCGACCTCCAGAGGGGAAAAGAGAATGACGACCAGAGGCGACGCTCAGCGGACGCGATGTCTCGCCATCGCGAGCACACCTGCGCAAACAGGGCGCCGATGCTGTTTCCAATCGGCTCCACTTCAACAGGCATGGCGGCGACAAATATATCTACTAAGATTTCGGTCGGAAAGAGGGAGGAAGGGGTAAACTCCGACGGCGTTAGGGTTTCACTTGCGGCGAGGGCGTTTATCTTGGCGTTGCGCTCGTGAAGAGGCTCTGCATCTGCGCTACCACCCATACTATCTCTGCGGAAACGTTAAAACCGGCCGCTGGGCCCGTTTTTAAGAGGATTTGTAGGCAGGTGAGAGGCACGTCGTACCTGGAGGCCCGAGGGGGATCACGACCACGACTTTCAAATCGCTTCTCCTGGAAATCGGCGGGACACGGAATGACAAGGGCCTTGGGGTGCTTCGAGGCTCAGACATATTCAAGTTCTTGTCAGCAGAGGACTCACCGAGAGAAAGCAAGATGTGGAGTCGACGAAGATGTGGATAATGACATGATGCCAGTGGCAGTGACGTGATGTAACCATCCGACCTTCTATGCAATAAGTACTGATGGCGGACAAAAGAAAAAAAAAAGAAGAAGAAAATAAAGAAATGAAAATACTAGGATAATTCTAATTGGCAACCCCCTTCCCAGCATGTTTGGGGCTGCTAAATAGTAAAGTTCTATTTGGCAGCCCCCCCCGCATGAGATAAGATAAGACAAAAGATATTAAATAAATGAGCTCGAACCGATTTAGAAAGTCTTTTCAGGAACTACACCGGGCGCGCAGGGTCAAAATGCTTTGGAGGCTTGCAAATCATGTCCCCGAATTTTTTTTTTCGATTTTCTTGGCCTTTTTTGAGGCATTTTGACCATTTAATCGATTCATAGCACGAAGTCTTGGCAATTTTCGGTCCATTCAAGCGACAAATAGCTCGAAAAAAAAAAACGAGTACCTGTGCAGGGATCGATAAAGCACTGAAGAATTTTTTGGGATTTTATTTTGCATGATTTTTACCTCCAGTTGGGTTTGAAAGCCCTCCCGCCCCGTCCCGCCTCCCCGCCATCAGTCGCCTTAGAATGCTTTAGAAGAGATCTTTCGATTCCGATGGTTTCCGGAGGTCATGGAAGAGGTCGAACAATTTTGTCGCCTTTGATTGTCCGCGACTGTACCTCCGTCCCTTCTGCCTTGCAACTTCAGCTTTCACTAAAGCTCCTTCGCCTTTCGTTTTGTCTGAAACCAATATATTGCACGCGACGATCATACGAGTGCAGCGTGCGTTCGGGGCTCTTTTCAATCACGTTGGGCGCTACAACGGCGTCAGAAACATCATCATTTTGTCCAGGACGGGTGAATCAACGGCCACAATGTCCTAAATGAAACAACATCAGGAAGAAATGAGAATCGAAGTTACAGTCGTTTGCAGGAGAACTTTCCGTATTTGGTAGTACATGTGACCGTGAGAGGCTACTGAGAGCTCGGCTAAGGGCTAATTCAGTTTTTCGTGTCGGAGATTTCTTCAGCGGGTAGTGGATCACTGGCCAATCTTAGCCTGGTCAGTCGGTTTATGGCACTCCTTGTAATTGGGGGATGGAATACGACCTCAGAGCCTTGTTTGTGCAAAGTTTGATGGCGGCATGCCGTGCGGCTCCAAAGTTATGGCATGTTTAACACAGCCAAATATTGTCGTGAGAACATCGCCGCTTAAGGGCGCCAACTTCCGTCGTCTCATTCTCCAATTGTCGGCTCCTTTCGGCAAGGCAATATGGTCACTAAGGCTCCAACCGTTTAGTTTTCGTTTACGGAATTCCGTAAACTAAACGGAAACGGTTACTAAACGGTTTACAAACGTTTATAAACGTTTATAAACGGTATTTTTCCGGGAAAAAAAAACTGCAGTGGTGGAGGTCACTAGAAAGATACCAGGTTAATTCCTGACCTACTTCATGAGCTTAACATCCATTGAAAGTCTCCAGACAGCCGTAAAGGTCCACGGAGACAAGTTGTCCTGTTGCAGCAGTCGAGCCGTGTTGCATCAAACATGCAGAAGATTTCCCCTTTGGAAAGACTTTGGTCCAAGATGTGCGCCCCTGATCAAAATTCTTTATTCATGTCTAATCCTGCCACCTGGGCACTCTCGGAAGCCATTCTGACCGCTAAAAATGCCCAGTACTCCGCCGATAAATCCTCGGTAAGTGGTTGAATTTTTCAACCGTTTAAACCGTTTATAAACGTTTGTAAACGGAAACGGTTGGAACCTTAATGGTCACGGGTTTGAAAATATTGCAATGTGGTCACGCGTTTCAAAATGTAAGGCATGGCAATACAATCACCCGTTCGAAAATGTAAAGCACTGCCAATTGGACGCTAGAGAGGTCAGTAATGCCTCCAAGCAGACCCTTTTTGGCTGAAAATGACAGAAATGACCAGGGCTATCCACTGTCAGAAAAATGGCTCTGGAGTCGTGCTGGAGGTGAAAGTGTTTTAAAATATGTAAAGGAGGGCAATGCGGTCACGCGTTTGAAAATGTAAGGATTGCAATATGGTCACGCGTTTGAAAATGTAAGGCATTGCAATACGATCACGCGTTTGAAAATGTAAGGCATTGCAATACGGACACACGTTGAAAATGTAAGGCATTGTAATATGGTTACGCGTTTGAAAATGTAAGGCGTTGCAATACGGTCACGCTTTTGAAAATGTAAAGCAGCCAGAAAATCCCATGAATCGAAAAATTATTGCCGGGATCAAACTTTTTGAGCGTGACGCGTGACCGACGAATTAAACGAAAAAGTACATCACCCATAGCTTCCCGTCGGCACGATGTCGGGCCCTATTCATTGTATGCGACTATACAGTGGGACGACAATCTTAGGCTCAGGATTTCTGACTACCATATGAGGACGTGAGGTCTTGTAGGAGGTTTCCAGGTTAGAAATACGAAAACTGGACATCCCAAGCTACATGCCATGGCTTGCCGGGGCCCGTGGGCAATCATGTTCGGCCTGATCCCGGTATGACTCGCGCCACTCCAGAGCATAATATTTATTGTACGGCAATCTCACGGCGATTTGGCGGGCTCATCATACACACGATCAGACCATCAATCAAAAAGTACTGATTTCAATCATTACACTCAAAAGTTTTGATAGGGCGCTATAGGACCCACTAACTAAAGTTAGTGGGCATCATCTGTTCCTCATTCAAGACTGTTTCTCAGACCACACGGAGAGATTTTTTTCAAACTGGTCTGTGTCACAGGCGGCATTGGAATATCCAACTAATCTTTTTCTGTGAGCTATAGCACAATTATTCTTTCTGTAATTATTGAGCAGCACATTAAAAACATCTTTTCCAACGTAGCAAGCGGTGTTTTTCACTGATTCAAAGAGAACAAAGTATTTAAGACTATAACAAGCGCTCGGGGTACCGCAGAGCGGTCCCCCTCCCCCTTTATTGATCACAGAAATTCAAAAATGCTGGATTTACATAAGAAAACAAATAATAAAATCAGCGGACGAACGGAGACTCATAATTTGTGATGTGGTATCAATAAGGTTAGGGGTCACAATGTTGTCATTTGAGTGTTTTGTAGATACACGTAATGAAAATAGTTTTAAATTTTGCTATATCATGGGGTGTCTTTTCAGTGTTTTTTACTTAGATATGCCAAAATGGTCGTAATGAAAATAGTTTGAAATTTTCCTATGGTGCGCATCATCTAGCTGCCACTTCCAAAAATTAGTGGCCAAATTGACTAGAGAAAAAAATTTGGCCTGGGCACGACCTCACGATCGGCGCTTTTTTCATTTATGTGGCCATATCCACCCAGAAATATGTTCAGATCATTCAGTTTTAAATTTGAATCCCTCTCAGATCTGTGCGGACACTTTTGCTAGACTGGGCAAAACTGGAGCCTACAAAATTTCAAGCATGAGCAGAAATATTTTTTTCAGCTCACTCAGTCTTGATTTAAATTGAAATCCCTCTAGCAGATCTGCGCACACTCAAAAGAAACACTTTTGCTAGAGGGATAATAAAACTGGGGCCACCAAATTTCAAGCATGAATTAGTGGCAGCTAGGTGTTGCAAATCATATATCGTGGGGTTGAGTTTTGAAAAAAAAAGACTGGGGTTTTTTTTTTTTGCGAGGCAATGATGCAAGTAAAGTACGGGCCAAACCATGGAAAACCTCATGAAATTCATTTTTATAAAGAGAGTAACTTACACTATTGTGCGCTCTTATGCCTGCTGAACCCAACCGAAATACATCTAATTGTCGTTGTTAAGTTGAACTTTGCGCGGAGCTCGAAGTTGAGCGAGAAACAGCCCCGGAGGGGCTCGGAAGTCTATTGGAGACGATGCGAGATGCCGAGATGGCTAAGAGGGTAATAGAAAGAAGTGTTGGAATGAGATTTAGATGGGGAGGCATGTTGCACTGTTAACGGCGCGGGTGGAGCATTCCCTGCAGGAGCGCCGGGTGCCTGCAGATGTAGATTTGGAAAGTGTTGGAGGCCCAACGACCGGACGCCTGAATGACGTGCGGTGGGGCACCATCTTCCGCGAGCGCCGTAGCACCACCCGCTCGCATGGATTGGCCGGCGATGTTTGTATCCGGGAAGAGGCGCCGTAGCTTCTTCATGAACCATGCGCGTGATGGCACCTTCCCGTCGCTGCGAATCCAGAGGAAGGGGTTGAGAGGGTGGAGTTGGTCGACTAATTTCTTTTGGCTGAATCGACTGCGTGAACACTGAGAGGATTTCCAGCATAAATTTCAGCCAAATTATCCCCCGCCGAAGCAAGTTGCACAATATTTTCTGTGTTTGGCCCTGCTTTCTCACAATTTTGCATCTTCAAGCCGCAGGAGTGGAATACCCCGCGACGTTTTGGCCGAATCAACAGCGTGAACACAGGGAGGGTTTCCAACATAAATTGCAGGGAAATTAATCACTGCCGAAGCAAGTTGCACAATATTTTCCGTGTTTGGCACTGCTTTCTCACAAATTTGCATCTTCGAGCCGCAGGAGTAGAATGCCCCCCGATTTTTTGGCCGAATTAACGGCGTAAACACTGAGAGGGTTTCCAGTGTAAATTTCAGGGAAATTAACCCCCGCCGAAGCAAGTTGCACAATATTTTCCGTGTTTGGCCCTCCATTCTCACAATTTTGTACCTTGTAGCTGCAGGAGTAAAATGCCCACCGAGTTTTTGGCCGAATTAATGGCGTGAACACTGAGGGGTTTCTAGCCTAAATTTCAAGGAAATTAACCCCCGCCGAACCAAGTTGCACAATATTTCCCGTGTTTGGTCCTGCTTTCTCACAAATTTACATCTTCAAGCCGCAGGAGTGGAATGCTCACTGATTTTTTGACGGAATCAACGGCGTGAACACCGGGAGGGTTTTCATCATAAATCTCCGGGAAATTAACCCCCACCGAACCAAGTTGTACAATATTTTCGTTTGGCCTTGCTTTCTCACAAATTTACATCTCCGAGCCTTTTAGCATAAATTTCCAACAAATTTTAGTGTGTCTTCATCTTCATCAAACAGCCGCAAAGTAAATTCATCCGAAGGGGAGCAGCTACCCCACGAAAAAAAAGTGCCTGGGTCGAGGCAACTTCCAAGACAGACACCAACATCGCTAAGATTATTTGCCCATACGGTTGTACTTACAGCCGTTTGCCGAACGTACTGTAGGGCGCAGCCGTTTTTTTCTAACTTTACTCAGTTTCCGGCAGAATGGCTGTCCTGGACTTAATTCTTAACCGTTTTCCCTTGGAGGAGGCTCATTCGATCTGCGCCGCAAGTCCAGAGGGCCTGGCATATTCACATTTTTTATGTGCACCTCCCGACAATTTATTCATTCAAATTTCGGTGTTTTTGGCTCTTGGAGTGCAGAACACGTCCCATGCCCCCAATAGTGCTCAGAAAGACCTAGATTTTTTCGGTGATGCACTTCTAGGTATTCTAGAGGGCCTCAAACACGGGGATAGTGAATGTGAATCATATTTCAACTATACGGTCCATATTATTCGGCGAGGAAAATTGATCCCGCAATAATGCACAATCCCTTTGAAGTAGGAGTGAGGATTATTGCAAATACTCTAATTGCTGCTGCGCTCAAGGGCCAAATTGCAGGCAGAGGAAAGGACCGCCAGCGGTAGAGCACTTATTTTTATATTCTACTGATTGTCCGTTAGTCTGCTATCATTTATTAAGGTAACAAGGCAGCGCTAGACTAACCTGCACTGCAACGTTGCTATGCTGACATCGAACTTACTTGAAATTTTAACTATAAAGTATATCGTTTATTTTTTCATAACTGTTTTAAAGTTAAGGCGGTTACCCTTGATAAAATTTTTAAAAACTGAGCCGTCTAGCCACACCACACTGCAGTTATTACTGTACTAATCTTTATAAAAGTCATATTTTTAATTAAGAACTTTTTCTTTCTTTTCCTTTACCTCATTGCCAGCCTTACAGCCAAGCCTATAAGGCTGACTGTAAGGCAGGCACAGCTAGCCAAGACCTAGTTATAAGCTAAGGCGCTCAGGCTCCGATTTTATGGCTCCACTATGCCTCGCTCATCTTTGATGGAAGAGGGGCTAGTATTTGCTTCTGCCCATGCGGATAGCAGCCAAAGTGGTGATCAGTGCCTACCGCACGACGCTATATGGCAGAAATTGGCTTAATTATCAGAATCAGGGCCAGAAAAAGTATAATCTTTAATTCATAGTGGGTGACTTCCCGTAACGATAGATAATTTTTCCAGAATATATTTGTATTTCCGGCAGCGATGCCGAGGCACCTGTCAGGACCCCATCGGATTTGGATCTGGGGTTTTCCTCTTTGGACCCTCGTTCAAACCTTAAATTATTATAATCTGTCCAGGGGGTCCGGACCCCCTGGACAGATTATTTTAGCCAGGAGTCGCGTTGAATAAACACATCCGTCGACTCTCCGCCAGGCCATTCGCCCGATTCGGTTGCGTGTCACAAAAGTCACAGACGTAACTCTCTTCGCGCTCTCTCTTTGCTGGCACTTCCACTTCCTCTCTTGTCGTCTCAACCCACATCCCGGCAGTTGCACATGCAAACCACGCACGTTCATGACGACTCGACAACCGATCCATTGCCTCACCGAGCACACCGAGACACTCGAGCCTCAATTGTACATTGGATTTCCTACAAAGTAATTGACGCACGGCGGCTCGGTGAGTAGCAATCTCGGCCCTGTTTCCCCATGCCAGTAACCCTCCCAACGACATATAGTCTAAATGATTCATTGCACCCGAAGACGCGCGCAGCAGTACTCATAAAGTTGGGCTCGCGTCCTGGTGTTTCCCCGTTCGAGGGCTGTTCCTCGTTCATTCCTTTCTTTTCCTTCACACACCTCAGTCTTCTCCAGCAATGTCCGACCCAACCGCTCCTCCATTCACTCAACCACCCAAGCCTAATGTTTTCCGCGACGGCCATGGAACGACCTGGCTCCGCAACGTAGATGGCCAGTGGGTTCCTGCCCGTCGGAGGCATCATTTGTACGTATTCTACACCCATTTTGCCGGTGCAATTTACTCAAATATCATAGCCGCCGCCGCCTCTGCAGTCTCCCTTCGAACTCAGCGCCCCAACTACCGCGCAGCAGGCCCGTCTCAGGTATGTGCTACAACAGACGTTTGGTGCTTTGTTAAATTTCTCTAGCCCGCTACCTACAATTTCCCGGCCAATTCGTCTACACCCCGCACGTGTCGTCCTTGCCCAGGCTGTCCCCCCAACCTCATCGACCCTCAGCTTGTCCCTCTCCCTCCGAGCCACGACCGCGACCTGAGCGAACCGCATGACATTGCCAAGGCCAGCCTCCGCCCTGCTGTCAAGGTCGGCGGTGTCCGTCAGAAGGACAAGGGGAAGAAGCGCCAGCTTACCTCCGACTCCAGCGATGACAGCGACGATGCTGGTCCGGCCCCAAACGCGGTCGTCCCCAGGATCCAGCAACTACAACAAGCAGACATGAAGAGGTTTTTCAAGACCGTCAAGAAACTTCTGCCGATTGGTGCGAAGGGCTGGAAGGGTGTCACGACATCTTTTAACAAGTGGGCTGTGGAAAACGGTCGGCCGGAGCGCGATGTCAAGTCCCTCGAGACTAAATACAAGCAGGTGCGTGTGTCGTCATTCTTATTCTTCTTTCATTAACGTCGTTGTAGTTGTTGCGGAAGAAGAAGCCCACCGGCGCAGGCCACTGCCCCCCGACGTTAAACTTGCCCATCACATTGAAGGCCTCATCAACCACAAGGCCGACACTCGTGACCTCAGCGACTCGGAGTTCGACGACGCCGGTGCTGGTGATTCGTCGGACGACGTTGTCGAAGTCGTACCCTCCGCGACTGTCCGCACCGCTGTTGCACGTCGTGCACCTAGTCCCCTCTCCGTCGCGTGTCTAGCCCCCCTGCTCGCCGCCCACGCATGAACGCCCCGAACTCGTCAGTCAACTTTCGAAGGCCTTCGATCCGAAGGTGGCGAAGGCACGCGAGGACGAGCGAGCCGACCAGCGCTTACAAACCACCCGCATGTAGGCGATAACCCAGCAACTCCGCGATGCCCAGACCGCCAACGACAACTTGCGCACCCAGATCACCATGATGCAGGGTCGCATCCACGACGTCGAGCGTGCGCGTGAGATGGCAGAACTCAAATTCGAGCTGCTCCAGACGGGTACCGGCCCTTTGGTGGAGCCGTAGTCGTCGTAGCCGCGCTGCCGTCTACGCGGAGAATCCCGACCTTTCCGCGAAGATGGCAAAGTCCGCTGTGAGCGCAAATTTCCAGGGGGTGGGGGCTGCACTCAATGGTTTTCAGACCCGTCCAGTGACGATGAGGCGGAGAAGGAGAACAGGAACCCCAGCTCATCCTCTCACCGCTCCAGCATCTACGACAACTCCATCGCGACGACTGCTTCTCCCTCCATCACGACGACTCCCTCACTTACTCAGCTGGTTCCATTCCCTCGGCTTCCGGTAGCGCAGCGGGGGTGTCGTCGGCGTCCGTGGTGGATAGCACTTCAAACGGTGGAGTTGGCAAGGTCTGAACGTTGACTTGATTTCTTTGGACGATCATATTTACATTCCTTTACTAATAATGAACACTCCTTCCGCTCCTTCTATTGCTATTAGTGAACATTCTAGCTACTCATAATTGTGTCTACGTAGTAAATCAACTTTTTACTCGTAAATCGCGATGTTGTGAAACTGGGCTACCCTATCAGAACGTCGCTGCTCTGAGAACAGCATGTTCTCGAACCCAGTCCACATCTCCTCCTCCTCTCGAGTCTGCTTCCATAGCGGCATGTAGACGCTCCGTATCTGGTTAATACCCACGAACTCGGCGCGAACATTGTTCAAACGCGTGCAGATCTCGAGCAGATCCCCACGCTCCTTGTTGCGGCCAATTTCTAAGGGAATTCTGAGCCGCCCAAATGATCCTTGCATACCGCGCATGCCCCACTCGGCGGTCTGCCGATATGATAGCAGCTCCCGGTTAAATGCAAGCTTTTCTTGGATCTCGGCAGCGGTCCCTATGATTTTCTGCCCGGTTTTGATTGGTGCACGAATCTTCCCTTCAATCTGTTGTGCGCCACGAGGGAATGCTGTATCGGCAACAAGATAGAAGCCTTCCGGCGTGCGAGTGCGAAGCTTCTCGTAAATGGGCCGGGCAATACGAGAGTCATGCCAGCTACCAGGAGCGTTGAGTTGGGCGGCAATGACATTCCCTGTGATGGAATGAATGAACAGCTCAAAATCTATCAACTCAACCTTACCTTTGGGTGCGAAAACAAGTACGGAACTGACAAAATGATCTGAAAGCCATCTATTATATGTCGCGTTTTATATCTCTTCATCGTCTGAAGTCTGGCAAGCCAGATTCAATCCATCAATACTTGCGAAAGCACCAGTCAAGAGGGGATGCCGCTCGACAATCAAATCATTGTACTCTTGGCAATCCTCCTCGTCCTTGGGCCACTTGATTTTAGCGGCAGGCATCCTCTCTCGCATTGTTGAGTTGAGATAATGAAGTAACAGTCCGAGAGCTCCCGCCGCGTCAAGCGAGCGTGCAATCAGACGTATAGTTCCCGTACAAGACACATCCTGCCGCGGAATAGGTGTGGTGTCCCACGCGGAACCGAATCCTGCATCAAGGATAGCCTCGAACGTCCTGACATCGAAGCCCATGGTCGTGATGTACGCGCGGTCATTTCGCGTTCGATACAAGACTTTCCACGGGGTGGTTCCCCTGGGGTTTCGTAGGAGCTGAGGACGGCAGAGATACAGCCTGCTCGGTTTTCGCCGTTCTGTACGCAGTTGATGGGCCGTGATTGCCCCGAGAGCGATTATGGCAGCTGCAGACCCTATAAGCTGCAGATCCATGTCCATCTGATCCTCTTCGGCCTCCTCTAGCTCTTGATAGCACATAAACGCGTCGAAATCCATGATGTGGAAGGCAGGTGCGTGGTGGACGGAGCGTGGGACGCGTTGTAAGTTATTGTTTGGCCGACGGATCATGACGGATGCATCTGTGCAGTACAATTGTCTGGTTTATTTATGAATAATCTTACGGGAACCACGTCGATTAGATTCTAAGACTTAACCTTGTATGCCGGCATCGCTATTTAGATATGTTAATTGCTGAACCTTTAGGTTTGGCTACCAAGGGAACTTCGATCTTGGCCAAATTTGCTACAAGGACAAACAAAAAACTCGTAAAATTTCATCATCATGCAAAATCAACCCGAAGATATACGTATTTTATCGTGGTTAAAGTACCAGTTATTTGTCTTCACCCTCTTTATAAAATTACGCGTGTCCGTCTGTCTGAAGCTTTTGAAACTCCGCCGAATCTTCGCCAATGCCGTATACCACGGCAGCTCTTCGCCCTTGATCGTTGGGCTCCCGAGCTATCTTTCTCCCCGGCCCACAGGCAATCATCATTCGGCATTCTCGGCACTTGACGTCACCCTTCTAACTAACTTTGACAGACACTGCCCTGGCGCTAACATTGACAGATAGCTCCCACCGCATCGAAATAAAGGCGGCCGCGGCTAACATGTAGAGGCGGGATTTTCCGGAGTGTGCTCAAGCGGAGTTTTCTGAAGAGTTTTTTTATTCCATGGAGTTTGAAAACACTTCGGTTCAAGGGTTAATTTAAGGTGAACAAAAGCAGACTAAAATATTTTATAGTGGAATGAAGGGAATCATTAATCAAAGGGTGTGCTTCTGTGTCATTTGTTAGCCAAGTTCTGATAATTTATCTCGCTCCACTGCTGCCAGCCCCAAACTGAATATCAAACTCAGTTCAATTCAACCAAGTGCACTGCGACATTTTGAATGGTATGGTGCTGCCAATCTGTCCCCTATGACTTTGTTAAACACACATAAGGGGATGGGAGGCCGCGAAGCGGCCGACCAGCCCCTTGTACCTTGTAAGATATCTTCTGGATGGTTTTTGCCTGGTGCACATTCCCAACGTGCAACGCGCAAATTCAGTGGCCGACTGCATCGGATTCGGAGTATTCCTCGCGTACGGGGTGTAGATGAGGGGGTAGATACTACATCAGGTCCACCCCAGGACACTGACGAGGAGGACCAAGTGTCCGCACCGACGGCCGGTGTAACAGAGGTCGATCCTCAGAATAGAAATTGAATAAAGACATGGTAATGGCTATACAGAAATAGCGACGCACCGATAGCCAACGAAGGATCAGCTTCTGCAGCATTTGTTGGAGGAGGATCGCGTCGAAGCTCGAGTTCACAACAGTTTCAGAGCCGGAGCTACAGGCGAGCTGGAACCAGTCCAAGCCAAGCACGAGATCGGAAGGCAAGGAAACAGCCACAGGAATGTTCATGCGCATAGAGAAGACCCCGACGTTGGATGGAAGCATCAAGAGACCAGAAGATTGCCGTACTGAGTATAGAGCCCAGAGTTTACAACCCAATCCAGGGAAACGGAAGTACATGCAGTATTTTTGTTGGAAATGACGGAGAGAGGAACACGACAGAAAGCTGCAAGGGAGGACATGAAGAGCGAAGGCAGGAAGTATAGTCGCGAGACGTGGGAATTGATGTGGTCGACACGGCGACTGATCTCCGGACACGGGAAGTGAGATCGGTGACACACTTCTTTCTTTCACTGTGCTCTTACTCCTCGCCCTCCATGCAAGGCCGTGGTACCGGTGGTCCTAGGGTATCAACGCGCCCGCAACTCTCCTTCTCTCGGTCACCATACACTCTTTCTATGATACTGTAACCCTACGGACTGTGTACCTCCCTCCTGCTCTTTCGCCTGTTAATTTTTATTTTCAGTCCGCTCGGTCGGCGTTCGTCACATTCCCGGGATGGGTCGGTAATATCATTCAGTTAGTTTGGGCTACGCCTCATCAGTTGCCATACATGTCTCGGCCATGCAATATTCTCACCAAAGCCGTCATCAACAAAGAGATGGCTTCTGCAGAGGCTTGTGGGAAAAGGGA
This sequence comes from Mycena leptocephala, assembly GCA_029378395.1. Classification (NCBI taxonomy): domain Eukaryota; kingdom Fungi; phylum Basidiomycota; class Agaricomycetes; order Agaricales; family Mycenaceae; genus Mycena; species Mycena leptocephala. The sequence goes on along the minus strand of JARJLF010001302.1, from coordinate 32,867 downwards.
GCGGAAAGCTCTCCGTTTGCAAATGCTGGTGGGCAATTCACGAATGTAGTCGCGCGACCGCCGCGAGGTTAGCTTGCGTAATTTATCCGGGGTCGGTGTCCCTGGCGGCAGTGTATGTTAGCACTAATACTCTGCTGGACCACCAAGGATGAATAGAGAACCGATAATATGCAGGATAAACTCAAGCTGGTGCTTATAATCCCGTCCTGGGAACAGCGGACACCCGCTAAGAAGCTCTGCCAAGATGCATCCCACTGCCCAACTGTCGATCGCCTGACACATCAGAGATGGTAAGATACAAGGGCGGGTCATCAAGGTACAGTTTGCACCCTGGTGTACTTGACGGACGGCATAATTTCAGGTGCACGATACCACCGAGTCACCACGTATCACTGTGTAAAGTAAAGTCACTCCATATCAGTGACCGGTCACTCCTTACGAGATTTTGGAACTCCGATGGAGGTTATCCTCTGGGAGTGATTTTCAGTCACTGCTTTGCAGTTCCCAGCAAGTACTCCTACAGAAAACACTCCATGGGAGTGCTTCCCGTTGTAAACTGGCCCAGCCATCTAACAGCCGTCCGCAGATGAATTCCGGTGTTTCCCGCCATCACGTCGCGCGGATCTATGGGCCGATATGGCTGTGCAGTCTATCAATCTCTTTGTTCTCTTCTACCATGTAACCTACCTCTGTCGTGCCTCCTTTGCCTCTCTCCTGCTCTTCTGGCCTATGAATCTGCTGGTAACCTTTATTCCTCCTGTGTTCCTGGCTCCTGTGTCCACTGTCCTTGGCTCGGCAACTCATTACGTGTCTTCGACTACAACTTCCCATCGTCTGTTTACGTCTCTATTCAACCTCTCCCTCATATGTGCAACATTCGTGCATCTATATGACTGACCCTAAATCTTGTCTGAAGTGGATTCTCTCTGGGTTTGCTGGCGCCACATGTCAGCCGCACATAAAATATTTTTTGCGTTATTCCGCAGGGAATATATTTTATGCGGCTAACGGCTACTGCCATGCCCGGATGGTCCGTGCGCGTTGTGCGCTTCGAGCAGAGCTTTGTCAGCTCACAAATTTCTGGCGGCGCCATGTCTTCCTCGTGCAAGAATAAGACCAAACGCAAACACTGTAATTGTTCTAGCACTTGTGGCAAGCCCTTAGCTGGTCGTACTAGGAGAGAACACTATCGAAGAATTGAAGATAAATCAACAATTCTTCCCTCTGAATCCGAGTAATCCTCGAGCGACGAAGAAATGGCCGGCTACGACGACGACGATGTAGTCCCCGATGATCCCATGGATACTTTTACCTCTGTAGATGCTCTCACTGCGCACTTGATCATGGATGTCGACAACGATACCACCGACGACGACTCTGATCCCGTGCTATCGGACGCAGAATCAGAATTTGTGCTCGAAGAGGAAGACGAATGGCTCAAATTTGATGAGGGCGAAGAAAGGGATGAATATGTTAGCCGTGAAGAGATGGATCGTGAGCTGGAAGAAATTTTGGGGTCAGATGAAGAAGCAGAATTATGGGAGTACAGTGCGTATCCAGTTTGGAGAAATTATAGCCGATATTGATTCAATAACAGGGAATCAGATTCTTACCAAGAAAGACCGCGATAATATTCGTGCTTTCCGCTTGAAGATGCTTACCACGATGCCTTATCTCGCATTCAAGCAAATGCGTTATGCTTTCCGACATGATCTTGAAATCAGTTCTCACTACGTTATGATTCACTGTGTTGCAATTCTTTCCGGCATCGAGCCAGTCTGGTATCACTGCTGCGTCAACTCTTGCGTAGCATATACCGGAGAATATTCCGACCTGACCCAGTGCCCCTACCGTGAATGCAAAGAGCCCCGACTCGGATCAGATGGAAGACCGCGCCGACTCTTCTGCTATCTCCCGATAATTCCACGCCTTCAGGGCTTCTTCCAGAACCCAAGCAAGGTCGAACAGTTGCTTTACCGCCATCGATACCAACATGTCCCAGGCACCATTGCAGATGTATTTGATGGTCAGAATTATAGGAATCTCCGTAAAAAGAAAGTCGTCGTCGATGGGGAAGAACTCCCGCATTGCTATTTTTCTGGAAAAAACGACATTTCCCTTTCTATCTGCACCGATTCCTACCTGCTCTTCGACAGACGCCGAAAAGGACCTTCCGCAACGCCAATCTTGGTTCAACTACATAACATTCCACCAACTACTCGTACCCATTTAGGCGACCTCATATCCTGCGGAGTCATCCCTGGCCCCAAAGGTCCAAAGGACCTCCACAGCTTCTTCGTTCCATTTGACGATGAATTAGCTCAGCTGGCAGTAGGGGTCGACACCTATGATTCCCTCACTAAAACGAGGTTTAATCTTCGCGCATATAATATTTCAGGGCACGGCGACATCATCGCAGTCGAGAAGATGATGAACATGAAGGGCCATAACAGTCTTAGTGGTTGCCGTTGCTGCGAAATCAAAGGTCAACGAAATGTCGCTGGAGGCGAAACTGTCTATTACTACCCATTATCAGCCCCCCGCACGGAAATCAGCAACCTGCCTCTTGGGACCCTCGTGAATTACCTCTTCGCACGCATGCTCACTTTATCCAGATCATTGACCTCATCGACGAGTGCAGTGCTAAAAGTGCTAACGCAGCTGAACAACAAGCGAAATTTTACGGAATAAAAGGGCTTCCGGCGTTGCGTCGGGTAGGGTCCATGGATCTCGCGCGCTCCTACCCGTGGGATTTGATGCACCTACTATTTGAAAACATCATTCCTAACCTAATTGCTCTTTGGAGCGGCAAGTACAAGGGTCTCGACACCGGCAATGAAAACTACGAGATTCCCGAGGAAGTGTGGGAAGAAATTTGGCGCGAGACGGCCGAAGCGATGAAAGACATTCCCTCCAACTTCTCCCGTTCTCTTGCTGGTGGACCTGGAAAATTTACCGCTGAAGCCTGGTGCTTCTGGTTTGTATACATGGCCCCAGCTCTTCTCCAAGATCGTTTTTCCGACCCCAAGTATCATACACATGCTTGCGAGCTGGCGGAGATTATCAAGAAGTGTCTGCAGTTTGTCAGCACTGCTACTGAGCTCGACAAGCTCGAGGACGATATTATTGTTTGGGTTCAAACTTACGAACGGTATTTCTTTTTTGCGTTCTCTCTTAATGTTCTTAATTAATTTAATTCAGGTATTACTACCAATATTGCGCGGAGCGCTTGTGTACATGCCCAGTGGTGATCCATGCTATGCTGCATATTGTTCCAGACATTCGGTTTTGTGGTCCATCTTGGACCACCTGGACTTTTTATATGGAGAGGTACTGTGGCTTTCTAAAGGCTCGGTTACGATCCAGAAAATTTCCATGGGCTAACCTCAATAACACTGTCCTCAATTACGCCTACCTTGAACAAATCGGCGAGCGATATGACCTTGCTGATGAACTAGCTATTTATGGAATCCGCAAGAATGGACCCTCGGCATCTGAACAAATCTTTGAGAACTGTGTGTACATCTCATGTACATTATCGTCGACTGCTCATTTATTGAATTGCAGATTCCCACACCATTCTACGCTACCCACGTCTCAAAAACTTCGAGCCCGATGCTCCATTGCGCAAGAAAATTGCCGGATATTTCGAATCCGCTCTCACCACAAAATCCAACAAATTCCTCCCATTACTGCCCAAAGTCATGCCCAGCTGGGGAAAGCTTCGTATTGTTGACGGCGATCACATCACCACGGCTTCTGCGACCAAATCAGCGGACTCATTGAGGGATTCATCATATGTTCGGGTAAGCACATATTTAACGTACTTTCCTGTTGCTAAATCAAATACAGTATGAGCTGCTGGTTAAGGATGCGAACCAACCAGTGAGGAACCAAACTAGATGGGTGCCTCAGGTTTTCTACGGAAGGCTTGAGCGAATCCTCGTCTGCAATGTTCCCGAAGGTAAAATATGGGGGGGTTTCTCAGGCCAAACTCGACTGCTTGCAGTTATCACACCATGTTCTACAGCTGGCAGAGATGCGACAAAAGAAATTCTCTCACACAACCGAATGACAGCAACCATTGTCACTGACATTGGGACCGTCAGTGCCGTCGTTGGTCGCATCAAAACCCGAGGCAGATGGACGATAGTTGACAGAACTGGTGGACTGGTAAAGCCTGAATTTGTGCCATCTGCTGAGTTGCAAGAAAAGGGAACTGAGGAAGATGGTTAGCAGTATATAATTATCTTGCATTCGAACGAATCTTGTATTTATTCTATATGTTGTGGTCTTAAATTGTCTTTTTGCGATCAACCTTGTGAGTTATTTTTCTGTGAAGTAAGAAGGCGGGAGCTCTAACCAGCCATATCAGCAAGATTATTAAATCATACCTTACCAACAGTTACTTTGCCTTTATGCTGACCGGCACCCCCCATGCGTGAAACAAATCCCAAGAAATCATGATGCTCAGTTTGGGATTTCGCAGTTTTTCCGGTTATTAGGGCATATTGATGATGCTCCAACCAGTGGGCCTAAAAGAGTTCAGACATTCGCTCTGAGTCTCATTAAATCCTACCGAAGGAATATCTGTTATTAATGTGGTATAACACGGCCTGAAGTGTGACATCAGAAGGAGCAAATCCATAAGCAAATTTGGTGAGATTGGATGTCACCTGGGTTCGATTTGATCATCAAAAAATTAGACACTGGGTCCAGCACCTTTTTGTTGCAAAAGAGTGATCCAAACCTGAATTGACGTGTGGCTTGAATAAACGCGTCGCGGTCACAGTCACGTGGTCGTGTCACTTCTTCTCTCCGTACTCCCATGCCGCCCCGACAGAAGCCGCCAACAATCGAGGAGCAGCTCGTGATCACACAGGAACAACTCAAAATTGCCACCGCACAGTTGGGCATGTCTCCAACCCTTCATTGTGGTGGAACTCGGTCTTATTCTTTGCAGCTGCTTTGACTGCTGCGGCCGCGAGACAGTCCAAACCCGCTCAGGAGCTCATACCTCGCCCCAAGGGTCAAGCTGGCAAAGGAAGTGGTTACAACTTGCAAAAAGAAATGCGGCTGGGTCAAAACAAATCACGTTACAATCGTCTTATGGTGCGAGAGACTATTTAATTCACGAAGCTCGATACTCAGCCTCGTAGCATGTCGTCCGCTACAACACAAACCGCTTTTTGGATACGAACAAAACAATAAAAGATCAGGATAAGCCTCGACTAGAAAAGACTATCAAGAAAGTGTGTGTTCTCTCTTTCTGCATCGCTAGCTAATTTCTTCTGGGGAGATTCAAAAGATTTTAAATATTTTCAACGCTTCTCTGGGGCTGGCCAATTCGAGCATTCATCAAACAACACCTTGCGAATACCCATGACAAGTACAAGCGCGCAGTGAGGCACGAACGTGCAGCTGAGGAAGATGACACCGATGATTGGAGTGCTGTCGCACAAGGAAATGGCGAGGAAGTTGACGATGTTGGCTCGGACGGAGGTGCTAGCGACATCGAGATGGACACTGTTGATGCCGAGGATGAGCACCAGGATGGCTTCGATGACGGTGCCGGTGATACTGATGGCACTGGCGCGGTTAACCTCGAGTTGGAAGATTTTCAGGATGATTTTGAAGGTAACAAGAAAGGTGGCAAAGTAAGTTTTATCACATTTCGTAGACGACGGCTGATCGATCTACAGGAAAATATACCTCCTACCTCCCCCAAAACCGACAAGGTATATCTATCATCCAATTTTCAGTGATTTATACACTGATCCTATCCCAGAAACCTCGGCCAGCACCCAAACCGAAGGCAAAATCTGTTGGGGTAACTCCTCTTAGCCCGGTGAGACTTTAATTCATCACTTTGTTAATTGCGCTGATGGTCTGGCAGAAAAAAAGAAAAAATTTAGATAGCAAGCCGGAGGAGTCGTCGCGTCCACACAAACAGGTGTGTGCTCGTCTCTCACAGATCTTTGAACTGATACAATCTCTGTTTAGCTGAAGACCGACTCTCCTCAACCTTCGCCGCCTCCCAAGATCAAAGTTTTTTCCCTGAAAGATGTTCCTCGCGAATGTCCCGACACCTATTGCAAAGATCTTGTTCCTGTTCCACTAACCTCTCATCTTCTCTCCCTCTTTGAACGCAAATACAAGCTCGTACAAGAAGAAGGCCCGAAAGCTCTTGGCTGTCGTCAACTAACGAAACAAATCTGCAGCGCAATTGCTAAAGAACTCGAACCTGCTCGGTATCGTACCATGGCTGAAGAGCAAGGTTGGCCTGCCATCATAGATTTTGACCATCTTCCAGCTCGTATTACTGCAATGTTTCCTGATCTGCGGGATATTTTGTCAATCAGCAACGTCCTGGCGAAGTCTGAGATCTGGAAAACATTTCTCCGGCAGATCGACTACAAGGTCTTCGCATTTTGCCGCTCTTCAGCTTCGTTTGAGGGAGCGTTCCTAGGCACTGGGTAGTAAGTGATCTGTCTTGCGAATAACACTATCTGACCATATCAATGTAGCTTCGGTTCGAAAGGACAAGATGTTATCATGAATACCGTCCAAGATTTATTGAAAACAAAATATTCCGACGTAGAAAATGATCTCTATGAATCCACGGCTCCCCTCATCGACACTCCCGAGAGTTGGGATACCTTCGATGACTCTTCTAATCTGCTTTCAGTCAGGAAATTTACGAAATTCGTCCTCGTCCCGCACATCGCAACTACTCTTATCTGCGAGGATCAAGAATGCACGTTCGCGCATGCCATGAACATCCTCGAAGACAGCCGGCGTTGTGGCGAGATACTCTACCCAAATGAGCTGGAAGAAAAGGTCGACGTGATTGTGACACCCAAGAACGAGGAACCATCCGAACCGCCGCGCTATCGCAAGAAGGTAACTCTAAAGGTGAGTCCTTCGCAATTCTCATCTCGTTTCCGACATTTTGCCAGGTATCAGAACCCAGGAAAATCACGCTGGACGATTACAAACCTGTAATGAACTTGTTACATCATTGTCGGTCTGTCGCATACTAATAACCTTTACAGCCTGTTGTGCAGACTAAGGTACTGTTTCTCCCTTTTTTCTAGAGTGCATCTTAGTTCTGTGCAGAAAGCGCCAAAAGCCAAGGACAAGCCAAAGTCTAAAAAAGACCCCAAAGAACCAAAACCCTCTCGCAAACAGGAGGAACCCCGCAAGCACCGCACAAGAAGTACCAAACCGGACGAATGGTCAATCATTTCTTTTCTGCCACTTCAAAGTTAGCCGTTACTTACATGCATCTCAGATTTGCGCTTCCACTGTCTAGATGTTTTTGTGTCTCTGTCAAGTTGTATCCTGTAGTCTTCCCACTTTGCTCTGTATTGGAATTTGCGAACTCTGCGGTAACTGTATTTTTTTATCGAATAGAACTGTATTCTGGCTTGTCGACCTGATGCGGGACGAAGAAATACTCGCAGTACATGGGGGATCCCATGAACAATTCTGAAAATATTCAGGGGACTTATTGCACCTCTTATGAATATTCTGGAGGCTCAACTGGCCAGCCATCGATTGTAGAATACCTAAGGAAGATTTGTTTGCGCGACACGCTGGTCACGTGCCGCTTGTTTGTTGATGTTTACTGGACTCGCTTCTTTCTCTCTTCCACCACAATCCCGCTGCCCACATCCCTCCTGCACCATGTGGGCTCACATACGCGTTCCAAATGGTGTGTTTTACGTTCCTCTGTACCCTCCTGTTGTTCTGAGGACCTTTTTGGTGTCTGCAGACTACACTATATGTACCGGCATATTGACGCGTAAGTCCATTCGTTTTTGCTCTTCGAAGCTATTCGGGCCTCTTAGACATAGCTCAGTCATTCCATAGATGATTCTACGCGCTCAGATGGCCTAGAAGATGACTAGAACTCAAGACCCGGCACATCTGCATGTAAGCCTCTAGCATAGCATCGGCGCGTTATGATACAGCTGAAAACTCACTTTCACGGTCTTGGACTGCTTGCGTGATCGATTTCAAATGTTCTGGAGCTAATACTGTGATGCCCTCTCCCGCCCATCCGCCCACTGACAGTCTCCATGTGCGTCAAGTACTTCTGTTATGAGGGCTCGCTAACCCTCCCTCTGCGTACTCGACATCATCCTTGCCTTTCACTCAACATCACCCTCGCCTTCTCGCTCCTCGTCCTCGCCAGCTCGCCTTCGTCCTTCACCGTGACAGTTCGAGTTTTTCGCTTTTTTCAGGTGCGTGTTTCGCCCTCACATTTCCTCGTTATCTCCACGACCCCGTTCACCACCCCTCCCAGCCCCACACCACCTTCTATCTTTCTCCTTGTACCCCCGCTTACGCCGCTTCCCCCAGTCAGCTCCTCTGCCAACCAACGCATGCCCTCTCCACCATCGCTGACCACGCCGCCCTCGTGAACTTCAGTGCGTTGTTGGTTGTACGTGATGCTGACTGATCGGGATGTCGGTGTAGCGCGACAACGTGCTCTTCGGGCGGCCCTTCGAAGAGGAGAGAAGATATCGGCACAGGCGTATCATTGAGCATTCGTGTTTGTTCCCGGATTTACGTTCCCGTGCGAATGGGGACTTGACTGAAGTGCGTTCTACTGCCTCACTCGCCTTTTTTGTACAATTTTTGATGTAGATGTGCTCTGGATTACCTTTTCAAATCACTGATCATTCTTAGATAGCGGCTAAAGGTGATTGATTTGTCCGGTGAGTTTTTACCACGCAAACACTTATACAAAGCCAACTAATTGTAATCACAGGTGGACAGATAAGCAGCAAGCGAATATCGTCTGCGCCGTGTACTGCAGTGCGGACGTCGTCGAAATGAGGACCCACTTTCTGCTGGTACGTTTCCCTCCCATCTCATGTCTATTCCTGTAGCTAAGTCCCTGACCACCCGCAGTCGATGTCAACGTCGGCAAGGTGCTCTTCTGCACGGCCATTCCGAGCCTCGTCTCATTTTACCAAATGTTGTAGGGATTTCCGAGCCCCATTCACGTGAGTCACCTCGACCATTGTTATTTCTCGTGCTCAGCTTACGCGTTGGCTCCAACGTCAACTTCGTGGATTTTTTCGCGGTTCAGGTCTCGAAGAATTCGCACTACTACCGTTGTTCTTACCAACGGTATATTTATTTCCTCCTATAGTCTCCCTCTTACTGACGCCTTAGGCCAACAGATACCACATGATTTTTGCCGATGGGACGACAGTACTAGTATGTACTCTTACTCGTCATATTGACTCCGTCTGATGTTATTGACAGCATGGAGTTTTTTTGGTGTGCTAATTACTATGATACGGGTAAGTCGTCACTTTCCATTATCGTGTTGTCCCGCGCTGAACCACGGCGGCAGGTTTTGAAATTTGCATTTGAACGGTATGTGTCCCTTGTGAGATTTATGACTCTGAACTAATATTTCGACCGAACAGAAATGTCGTGCAAATCTCGTCGCAAGATTGCTTGGTTCGTAAGTTATGGACAAGTACTTGGATAAATGTGTCCTGACTTTGATTTCTCTCCAGTTGTCGTCAGTACAGCTAGGTGTTCTGTAGTCGTACATACATTTCCTTGTATTAAATACTTAGAAACAAATATTTTTTATTTTATTTTATTTTTATTCATTGAGCGGAAGGGAGCAAACGAAGAGCTGGCCAAGCCATCGATACGAGTGCCTGAACGACTCCGTAGGAGTGCCTGAAGACCTCTTTTGCAGTGCCCAAAATCACTCCAGAGGAGTACCTTGAGCACCCCCGGGGCGACGAATTTTGGCCAAAAAGACCTCCTGAGGAGGTCCTTCGGTCACTCCCAGGGAGTGCTCGACAACCGCTCTGGGAGGTCTTTTGAGGCACTCCTGAGGAGTTCCTCGGCTTTACTCAGTGGTATTCCGTCATCACGCCGGCCTCTTCGGCAGTGGTCGTCTGGACCGATCGGGCAAGACCGAAATCACAGACCTTGAGGGTGCAGTTGGCGTTGAGCACCAGGTTACCGGGGTTAAGGTCACGGTGAATGATGTCTGCGCTATGAATTGATTTTGGAGCCCTCGGGGTTTGGTAGAGGAAGTACTGAGAGGGAGAAAATGAGAAAGTTAGCGATTTATCGGTTTCCAAATCAACCCACGTGAGTACTTTACAGTGGTCATCAGTGAGGCTCTGAGTGCGGATTACCCGGTGCAAATCTATCTCCATTAATTCCTGAATAACTGGGTGCAAAAACCAGAGCTCTTCCGCGCAGGAAAGATACAAATAAACAGTAAATTTCTGTGAAACCATCCAGTGTATCGGGCTTGATAATATCCAACATGGAGATAATAGACAGCCTGTGCAAAGCCGCACGAAAGCCGCACGGCGCACAAGGTCTTTTCATGCGGCTTTTTTGTTTTTCGCTCCAGTCGTGTAGAGGGCATGCTATTTCACAATCTCGGTAATGTGCAAGTGCAATTGAGGGTATTTCCGCATGCGCCTTTGTGCAGCCGCGTGCGGTTTTGCACAACCTCTCTATTTTTGCGCTCATATATGTTTTTTAGACTGACTCCCTCTCTGCCTCGCAGCATCTGGGTTCTTCCCCAGTAAGCTCACTCCTCGCTAGGCTGCCGATTCCTTGGCTTACATTCTACACGCAGTACATTGAGGTTCTCTCCTCCGATGACGAAGATGTGTCCGTATCCCCTCCTCTGCATTTTTTTGTTAATTGTGCCACCACGCGCTTTTAGCAGCTGAATCAAGGCGCGAGATCCGGGGTTATAAGCGGCGGAAATGCTCAAGGTGGTGAGATTCGGGAGAAGGGGAGGGTTCGCGGTCATCATTTCGACGAATTTGGGCATGCCGGCGACAACATTGATGCTCCAAGACATGAGCGACGGCATGGTTCGAACAGATTTATTCAAGGCTCCAGTGTTTCCGGAAAGAGCGGGGTGGTCGAGAACGCAGGCGGAGCGTTTGAGGAAGACGGGAAGAGGGGTATGGAGATGTAATACCCATATCCAATTGCAGGTGACGGGGGCCGGGAAGTGTTAGATGGTCGAAGCCGCAGCCATGGAGGATCAGGGATCGGAGGTGGGGCGTGGTAACGACCTCCTTCGAAGGTGCAGAACGATCGTTCACAGACGCCCTGAGATGGGACAATTGGAGACACTGCGTTCGTTTTTCCGACGGCCGAGAAGCACGGGTGCAAACAAGGCTTGAAGTCTTAGTAAGCACAAAGCAAGCATAGATCAGCACCGATATGTGGCTTTGTGTTCCGCGGTTTTGCTCAAAAATGTCTGTTTCAGGAACACCACCTCGTATCTGGAGGAGGTCCCCTTAGGAGTATTATGATCGCCCTGAACTTTGAAGCGCTGGGGCGAGATGATGAAGGGCCAGGGTTCCTCGGCAAGTTATACCAAGGTCTGTAAGGCTATTGCGAGGAGACTCCTTGGGGGCAAGGAATCGCTGCGGGAGAAGTTGAAGAAGAAAATGGTCGAGGAGTGGGCGAGCACGTTTACCGGCGAGGAAAAGCAGAGCGTCGAGGCCGCGTTGGCCAGTTGAAAAGGTAATAGGGTCACACGGTTCAAAATTTAAACCACTAATTGTGCTCTGGAAAGTGTAATAGTGCCTCCGAGCGCGATCTGAATAGCTGTAAATGTTTACAGTGATCAGAGCGATCCATTCCTGAGACACGCAGCTTAGGAAATGGCCCGGGGACTCATTGGCATTGAAATGGTCTGCAGGATGTCAAGTCACGCCGCTCAAAATGTGGACCTTTGCAAAGCCAATAGGGTCACGCGTTTCAAATGTAACCCAGTAATTGGCTCTAGAAAGTGCAATAATACCTCCGGCATCCTCCGCCGTCTTTTCACATTCCGACCAGTGACTCTCTTAAACTGCGATTACAAGTTGATGACGAAGACTTATTCATTACGGTTGATGAATGTAGCCCCATCTCTTGTGCACCCCAACCAAGCCGGATTTATGGAATGTAGGAAAATTGAGGATCAAGTCAAGCTCGCAGAATTCCTCTCTTGAACTATGCAGAACTTGCTGCGGAGGATGGGAGAAATCTCCTAGGTACAAAAAGTGAATTGAGACCTCCGAGCCCCCCCCATCACAAACTGGTCACTTTTGCTATTTTTGACCCATTTTGTATCATTTTTATCCAAAATGGCGAACTTGAGGCCTCTGTTGCAAGCTCAAAAGTGTATCGATTCCATTGAAGTAGAATGTGCGTATGCCTCATTTTTCAAGTACTTTCATGCTGTGATGACCATTTTTTCATAGCATCCAATTCCACAAAGTCGATGTTTCAGATTATGCCAATTATTTTATCTTGGGATAGCAAAGTAGGTATGGTATGGTTTTTTTGGTGCATGGGAGCATGAAATCACTTAACGTTCATGCTATATTTTTCTTGAAGGAATTCGGCCCAGAATTGACATAAAATGGGGGGTGCGCATTTATTTTTTGTGACACACTGTATGTGGGGAGAAAAATAGGTTGATAATCGATATGCACTCGATGGTTCAGGCTAAAACTTTTCGCAGGCGATTGCCCGGATGTGGTGCAAGAGTGCCACCAGGCCCAGAGCTCTGCATGCGGCGTGAGCGGAAATATATGGGGTGCAGAACGGTGGATCAGTCTAGAAGTTGCATCTTAATTACGTAATGCTTCTTGCTTGAGACCAGTGCAGAGCCATCCCGCGAAAATGTCAAACGAATGTCTATTCAGTAAGAATAGAACAAGCTAGGTGAGTATGGTAGGGTCGCCACGTGAACTACAGTGGCGGCGAAAAATAATTAACGTGGTGGTTTGGGCTTGTTTGTGGGTCGAATGTCTTCAAACAAAATTATAGCATCAATGTTATGTAAGCGATTTCAAGCTCGTATGAACAGTTTAAACCATACCATACCTGGCTTGATGCTCCGCAATAAAATAAATTGGCATATTCTGAAAAATGGACTTCGTGGAATCACATGCTATCAAAAATTGGTCATAATAGCACAAAAGTACTCGAAAAATGAAGGATACTTACATTTTATTTCATTGAAATCCATTGGGATTTGGGCTCGCAATGCCCGCTGCAAGTTGGCCATTTTGACCATTTTTGGCCCCTTTTTGCTGATTTTCACCCAAAATGGCCGACTTGTAGCAGGCATTGTGAGCCCAAATCCCAATAGATTCCAATGAAATAAAATGTAAGTATCCTTCATTTTGCGAGTACTTTCGTGCTATCATGACCAATTTTTGATAGCATGTGATTCCACGAAGTCGATTTTTCAGAATATGCCAATTTATTTTATTGCGGAGCATCAAGACAGGTATGGTATGATTTACAGCTAATGTCGGAACCGAAGGCGCGACGAAATTTTTTCTGTTTTGGAATGTTTTCAGAGAATTGTAAATATCTCGGTCGGTTTTGCACCGATTTACAAAAAAACTAGATATATTTGCTCAGCTAATTCATGCGCAATTAGTGACAGAGAGGGATTTTTGAAAATGTTATGTATTAGGTAATTTATGTTTTACTGTTTTTGTATGCCTAGAACATGTCACAGGGGCCTAAGATTTTGTGAGGAGCAATATTCATACTGAGGAAAGTATGTGACAGAGCCAGAAATACACATAATCTTATTACAGTTCTTCCAGCTGCACTGGACGCATTGAGCATTTTCTTGCATCTGAAGATCCTGTGAGAATCACACTTATCTGAGTATTTCATGTGGTTTTGGCTCTGTCACCTCCTTACCTACGTACATATGTTGTTTCTCACAAAATATTGGGCCTCTGCGACATGTTCTAGGCATGCAAAAACAGTATTTGGCGTAAAAATGCCCTGAAAACATAAATTACCTAACACATAACATTTTCAAAAATCCCTCTCTGTCACTAATTGCGCATGAATTAGCTGAGCAAATATATCTAGTTTTTATGTAAATCGGTGCAGAACCGACCGAGATATTTACAATTCTCTGAAAACATTCCAAAACAGAAAAAATTTCGTCGCGCCTTCGGTTCCGACATTAGCTGTAACATTGATGCTATAATTTTGTTTGAAGACATTCGACCCATAAACAAGCCCAAACCGCCGCGTTAATTATTTTTCGCCGCGAGTGTATGTGCGTGTGATTAAAATGCTGGAAACATATATATGTACCGTTGAGAGGCGTCCCAAAACCTGAAATTCGCAATCTGGCGGGTTGAAAGACGGGGGAAAGGGATGGGTTGGGAAGATAGCCCCAGGGAGCGAAATGGAATTAGATGGGCAAGTTGTGAATGTGGCGCCGAAGCATGATTACACCCCAGGACGGAAACAAGTGGAAAGTAACACTTGCCTACTTGTTACTGTAACTACTCAAAGAAAAATTCCCATATTGCCCCAGGTCACGCTTTTCAAAATGCCGGCCATTTGAATGCATCTCTATTGCCTCAGGTCACGCTTTTCAAAATTCCAGCCATTTGAATGCATCTCTATTGCCTCAGGTCACGCTTTTCAAAATGCCGGCCATTTGAATGCATCTCTATTGCCCATAAAACACATGTCCTACACTCATATGTGAGCGTCCGCAATGTGCACTCAATAAATATTCTTTACCTCCGGGCTCTGATCGTGACCCTCGCCCGAAATCGGATGGCAGTTCCGTTCTGTGCGAAAACTGGCGCAGTCGACGTTGATCAAATCCAGAAATGCAGAAGCCATAAGTGGTGCCGATTGCTTCTATCGAGCTTGTAGAGGGCCTCAAGGCGATAAAAAAAGGCTCTCCACCGGCGCGCAAATTGCGAGCCGACTTCAACCCAGAGCCTCTCGATGCGTGTGTTGTTGGTGGAGCTGAATATCCCAATTCGACTTCAGCATGGTTAATTAATGACCAAAGAACACTTACGAGCCCCATATGAAGGATCCACGACCTAAACCGCACTTCAAAATCATATGGACAGAAACTTTCTTGTTCTCGGCTCCGCGGTCGCCGCGACAGCGGGAGGGTGGTCCATACTCGCCAACTGCCTCCAGAAAAACATCAAGAACCGTGCTGGCTCGGCTGTTTGTTCTGGCGCGTAGTGGTTAATATGGGACAAGAATCGCCTCCGCTTCGCTCCGGGAGACGGCGAGCGCGAGGCTCCGCGCCAGCAGTCGGGGTCTGGCAACAAACTCCCTCAAGCGAAAGTCAACAACACTTTGTGATTAAATTACTGTGTCTCGGAATTTTGGAGCTGCCCCACACAGACTCACAGAAAACTACCAATCATGTTGTGCGGATGCCCCACGCAGTGGGGCTTCGCAAAAAGTCGACGAGGTTGCC
Organism: Mycena leptocephala; assembly: GCA_029378395.1. NCBI lineage: Eukaryota > Fungi > Basidiomycota > Agaricomycetes > Agaricales > Mycenaceae > Mycena > Mycena leptocephala. The sequence goes on along the minus strand of JARJLF010001302.1, from coordinate 17,578 downwards.
AATTTTACTGTGAGTCGAGTGGGGCAGCGACAAAATGGAGGAAAAAAATTGAATTTCACTCGAAAAAGAGGCCCCGCGCTAGCGGAAAAAGGTCAGCGCCAGCGAAAGGACCAGCGCCAGCGAAAGGCCGCTGCGCCAGCGGAAAGGGCAGCGCCAGCGAAGAGGGCAGCGCCAGCGAAGAGGAGGGGGCCTGGCTTCCCCCAGCGCACAGCCACAGGGTGATGTCACGCGTCGCTTGCAAGGTCAATACTTCGCCCAAGCACAAGCTGAGTGGCTGGAAATGACCGGAATGAACAGGGTTATCCATTCCCGTTACAAGCGCTCAAAAAACGTCTCTGGGACCGCGCAGGAATTGAACAAAGAAATCCGCCGGGGTCACGCGTTTCAAAATGGCAAAGCGGTCATGTTTTCCAAAATGTAGTGGCAATACAGTCAATTTTTTTTCCTGGTGGGGAGTATTGGCAACACAGTAACCACCGATCCCGGCCGGCCTTCGTTGTTGCCGCGCATTCCCCCCGCTCCCGTGCATTTCCCCGCAGTTCGCCCGTTCCGTTCCACGGGTGAGTGCTGAACCTTTGCTGGACACCCTCGCATTATCACAACGACCCTACGGCCCTCTGAGCGACTTTCCCCCGCACGTCTCTCCCTGTTTTATTTTATTTCAGCTGCCACTCTCAGCCGCGCCGTAGGCATATCGAACTCGGATCCATTTGAAATTGCATCTGACACGGCGCGGGATGTGGGACGCAATATCAATCCCTGTAGGTCCTCACAATGGGAGTCGGATCTGTGAAAAGAAGAAACATGAAACTTGGGGAAAATATTTGAAAGACTATTTACCAGTGTGACAGGGCGTCGGTGTGACATGTTGGCGTCAAGTCGGCGTCACCAGGGGCGTCACTCACGATGGATGGTTTATGACTAAAAGGCCATGATGCCGGATTGCATCTACTCCAATAGCCAGCTATGTCTTGCACATGCATCACACAGCCGGAGACCACCTGTAGTGCCACACATCGGCCACATCATTAAATAATCTGGTATCCAGGATGCAAAAAAATGAAATAATTTACTGCTAGTCCGAATACTCGCTATCTGAACTGTCATATAAATCCTCGGGCTCGTCTGATGTGTCTCCGTCCGCTGTCGCCTCCTCCTCGCTATCAGGTGTTGGGGAGTCAAACTATGTATTCCAATATCACTGGGGACTATGTGCTCGTAGGCTAGTACTTGAACATTTCGATATTTATTGATTTTAAAAAATATATAATTTGGCGCGGCCAACCTTTTCCGCGAACGCTGTAACAAGTCCAAAATTTTCGCCTCTCTGGATATCGGGTAAACGAGGAAGTGGAAGAAGCTGGACCTTGAAGGGCCCTCCAGAAGCGGCCAAAAGATTGTTCCAGAACTCAGCAGTGCGGTCGACGAGTGCGATGTGATACGAGCCGAATGTGGATTTTATAAATGGAGTTGGCGACTAGGCTTTACCGTTCAGTGCAACACGGAGATTCCGCCGCAAAACATACTCGTTTGCTGGAGGGCAGCTTGAGACTAGCCTCTTTTATATCTTTCAATACCGCATTGCGTAGATCTGCATCGTCCGAGTTATAAAAGTACTTGGAATAGTAGATTTAACTTTCGACGTACAATATACAGTGATAAATATCCACCAAAACCTTGATAGACGGGATGACCTCTCGGATTTTCTTTCCTACAGTGCAGCAGTTGTCGACGGTGACCAGTTCGGGCAGCGGCACGCCAAGGAGATGTTCAGCGATTTGCCGAACTCCGCCATCGCTCTTTCCTCCCTTCATCCATGTCCTCGTCCACAGGAGGGGTCATCGAGAAGGCCAGCTCAGGAAACAGCACGCCCAGAGGAAATGCCGTGCAGCTCACGGATCAAACGAACAGGCTGCCGTTCAAAAAGCGCCTTCCTATTTTTCTCGGTCTGGCCATGTGTGCTGCCCTCGCCTCTCTGGACTCTGTGATTGTGGCTACGACACTCCCTACAGTTTCCTCGGCATTCAACACCGGAGCTGTGGTCTCCTGGGTTCCCTCAGCATATCTCTTGACTTCGACGTGCTTTCAGCCCTTGTACGGGAGGTATGCTACGCTACGCCTGTGCTTCATGAAAGGTTTTATGGCCTGGGTCTGAAAAGATTCTCACTGACAGGTTTTCCGACATTTTCGGCCGCAAAAGTGCCCTGGCACTAGCGATGGGAGTCCTCATGCTGAGGAACCTGATATCCGGATGTTCGAAGACCATCCATCACCTTGGCCTTTTTCGGCCGTGCGTCCGTAGGCTTTCGAACGAAGTCCCAGAAGTCTTTGATGTTCTCATAAACCAGGAGTTCGGTCGGAAGTTTAGACTGCAGCTCGTGTACCCTTGCGCGTCCTCGGTGACCTTCATCCGCATTGGGGGGAAAGCGGGATTTTGTGCTGCTGAAGCCAGGGTTGAGTTGAGTTGGCACGATGTGATGGTGCGCCATCTTGCTGGAAGGCGAAATTTGGACGCTCCTCCTTCATGCGCGTGTAGAAGTCGAGGAAAGGACCGTCCAAGACCTGATCCCGATATCGTGCTGCCGTCATTCCGTCCCCTTTGCCACCGGCCGGCCATCAAACGGCGATGTCGACCATTGTCCTCATTCACTCGTCGCTTTGCAACAATGAGACCACAAGCGCAAACAGATTCAGTGACAATAAATAAGCGGAAGTAAATTGGCACGCCTTTCAGAGTGGAAAGGAATTCAATCAGGTCACGCGTTTCAAAATGTAAAGCACCGATTGGCTGCTGGAGAGGTCAATATTGCGTCCGAGCAGGATCCGAATGGCTCAAAATGACCGGAATGTCCAGGGCTGTCCATTTCTCCTCAGAAAATCGCGCGGGGACTGCGCTGGAAATGAAAATGTTCGAAAATGCAGAGAATTGGGGACATCACGCGTTTCAAAATGTGAAGCAATGCCCTAAGGTCACGCCTTTCAAAATATAAAGCACGGATTTAAGGTCATGCCTTTCAAAATGTAAAGGAATTCAATAAGGTCACGCCTTTCAAAATGTAAAGGAATTCAATCAGCTCAAGCGTTTCAAAATTTAAAGCATTGAATGGGGGCTGGAGAGGTCAATATTTGCCTCTGAGCAGGATCTGAATGGCTCAAAATGACTGCAGTGATCAGAGTTATCCATTGCTGGCTCGTGCGTCACAGAAAATGGCTCTGGGACATGGAGGCATGGTCGTTTCACCTACGTGTGTATCAGGAGTTTATTGTTGTGACCATGACATGTATAGATTCGAGACTCTCGGACGCGATTCCCTCATTTATTTCGTGTTCATTTTCTGTCTGCCTAGTCAATGCATCGTAAACGCCATCATATATGAGCTCGGATTAGTAACAGACTATTTCACTCCTGGGGTATGTCCAGGACGACGCACTGTTCCCACCCATGTGACTGCGCCAGGTAGGGGAAACATGCTAGGACTAGGGCAGTGCACAGAGGCTCAAGGTTCTGGCCCACGGCTGCTTCTTGTGCGCGACTTTTCTTAAGCATGGCGTGACGGTATCAAGAGCTCAAAGAGGTGCAGGTCCAAAATGGCTCGTCCAACGTCTTGAGCAGATCTGAGAAAATAGGTCAGTATTTTTCTTTGTCAGATTCGAGGAAGAATTGACCTCTTTGCAACACAAAAAATCCGAGGTTGCAGTGCCGGAAGAAAATGGCAGCATTTGAAGCACGTGACTTGGCAATTCTATTCTAACGCTTTCCGCGGCCAATAAATGGGACCGGCAATGTAAAGGGTTTTGATGGCACTGTTCAATCGGTCGTCGTTTCAGCCTCAACGGTCAAAGTTCTGGCCAAAGTTCGACTGGAAACTTGTTTGCCTTTACATTACCAAGGTCCCTATGGCCAAGTCACGCGTTTCAAAATGCTCTGCTATGTTTATGAGCTGGGGAAAGCATTTGTGAAGCAAGCAACTTTGTGAGTAGCCAGAAATCACCGTGGAGAGCGAGGAAATCCATTCCCAATTAGCGCAGCCCAGAAAGAGGCTCTGGACCAATGCTGCAATTCAAACGAGCGCAGTTTGCGCTGTATTGTGCCTTGTTTTCAGACACGTCCCTATTGTCAAGTCACGCGTTTCAAAATGCACCGCTTTGTTCATTGGCTAGCTAAAACAGTAATTTTGGAGCTCCTTTTTGTTCGTCAGTTGTTGTGCCGCACGATTTCGAATTCTGTTTTTTTGGAAGTTAAAGGTTCGAACCCCAATCCTGCCTTCATTTTATGTTATTCTTGGGTGCGGATTCTCGTGACTTTTAGTCTGACAGCTGCATGCAGAAACACTGTGCAGTTCGGACCTTCAGCATGCGGATGCACCACCCCGCTACCCAGTGAGTGGTGCACTTGATTTTTCGAGGCTCTTGCTGACGAGTTACCTCGACAGTTCTCGTTGTATAATAGGGTGTATCACAGTAGCTGATTTCGACAGTTTTCGCGACTGATTTCGCCGTGATTTCATTTTGGATTTCAGCTCAGCGTGACACCGGTTGGCGGCGCGAAATCACCGGTATCACTGCGATCAACAGCATCGGCAGTCGGCATCAACATTTGATCCTCACGTGAGACAGACACGATACTAATTAGAGCTAGTATCGACGCGTTTCCGACACGTTATCGCATCGATAACATATCTCTGGAGTAATAAGAGCCATCCAGTTCTTGTTTTTGAGTGATGCCCACCCCGTCCCTCTCCGTCTCGGGTTCCTCCGTCTCCTCCTTCCCCTCCGTCTCCAGCTCCTTCTTCTTCAGCTCCGCCGCAGCGAGCCCCCCGCACGGGCCTGCGGACGACATGCTTACACGAGCCCTTCATGTTCGCTGTCCATCCGCACCCCTCTCGCCACGCTGCTCTCCTCCCGCCTCTGTGCAGTCATGTCCTCGCTCTGCACGACTGCATAGCAACTACCTGGAAGCAGCTACGGCGACGCAGCTCCCAGCTCCCAGTGTGCGAGCCAGAAATGCAGCGCCCATCCATCCAGCTCCCATACCATTTATTCCTGTCCTCCGCCGACCGACCTTCGCGGTCCTCGCGCCCCGTCCGCTAGCGGCCGCAGGCCTTCAGGGACTCAAGACAGTGATGCGGAAGGAGGAGTGCGCGCGGCTGCTCCCCCTGCTCGCGGGATGCGGAGTTTAGGGGAGAAGGCGCGACGATGGGGCGGATGGACGGAGGGGCCTCTTTCTCGCGCGGATGGGGCCCTCAAGCTCGCTTCCTCGCGCCGCCCGCACGATGCAGATTGACGACACCCGGTACGGTGGGGTCTGGGCCAGCGCATGCGCAAAGTACGGAGGGCGGAGCGCGCGACGAGCGGGAGGTCGGGAGGGATGGAAGGTGGGCAGCCATGGCGGGCGTGCGCCGCGGGGTCGCCGCCGGGTGGGACGCTGGACGACTAGATGCGAGCGAGGTACTAGGAAGCTGAAGGAATTCATACACGATTACGAACGACTCGACTTGACTCTCATTCTATTGTATTTTAAATCAGACGACGACGAGGAGGGTGTACACTCTTGTATTTCACATACTGCGTTGTGTTGTATCTATATAATCGGACATTGCTCTTGCTGGGGGGAGGAGGGAGAGGGAGGGAGATGCAGGCCGTAGCGGGGCACAGATCTCTCCGCAGAACCGTATTTGTCCATCTTACCCGCCTACAACTTAATTGGCCCAGCATTTGATGAGGCCCTGAACCATATCCGTTACACAGTTGACGATGACAGTGACGGCGTGGCTGCCAGCGATCCTCCTGGACTGGGGGATCCGTTCGAGTCTCCCATAACTGTCGTTGAGACGACCCTGCTGCGCAAGAACGCCGCCGCCGTTCACAGCTTAGAGGTGTTATTCAGTCAGTGGTATGAGCTGTATTTTACTCGGGTGTGTTCTAAGCGTTCATTCATTATCAGGTACAAGAATCGTGGAGCCTCCGCCAGCGTTCTCACAGCGGAGGAAACTTTCCGCTTCAGGCGCGCCATGTACCGTATTATGACCTATCCAGCGCGCTTCAGCGCCTCGGCATATACTGAAGAGGAGGCCCATGAGATTTCCGCAGACCCCGACGCTTTAAAAGAAATCCGTGACCAGCGCATCAGCATGCTAAACAAGTATTCCACCGCTGGGCTGCGCGAGATCCACACGATCGCCTCTTTCCTGACACAGGTTATCGACTGGGCGGTACAGGACGATTCGCAAGGTATGTTTCATCCATTAGTATCTCAACTTCTGAGCATTGTATGTTCGTGTAGGTTACTACGGTGTCTACCTCTCGGCCGGGCCCGCTCTCATCCTCGCTACGTACGAGACCCGCCCGCTGGATAGACTGAAAGAGAGCTGCCCGTCGCTCCTCTCCTGGGAGCACATACGACTGTTTACGGATTTCTTTATCCGGTCCCTCGCCCAGTTCTGGATATCACGCCAAGTTTCTGCTCCGCCAGATGACTCGAGGCACCTCAGCTCCATCCTCGAGACGGTACTCAGCGGTCTCGATACCTGTACGCTTCGCCCGCCGCTCAGAACACGCGAACTAACTTTATGATCTGGCGAAGGCTGCGGCCAGGCGGAAACACCACGCCTCTGGACGTCTGCAAGTAAGTTCTAGCGCAGCGCATTCCAATGATTTGTTCTGCGATGCTGAATCTCTCGCAGCATGGGAGCATTTATATCTCATGTGCCCGGAAGGATACCTGTCCGGCAACCTTCTACACAACCAGCAGGAAACCGACGTCCTCAAAGAGCTCCTCCGTCAATACGAGTGTCCAAGCGCAATCAGCACCGCTATGATTGGGGGAATCTTTCGCGACGTTGTGTTGCGGCGTGGATTCAGGCAGTGGACAGCGGACGGCTCTCTTTGTGGGGACTGCCTAGAACAATTGCTCGATGACCATACGTATCTATGGCTCCATGGGAAAAAGATCAAAAGTGCGGTCTGCACTTTGCTCCGATGCGATTGTTTGACCTCTTTCCCGTGGCGCAGATGGTTGGGTGCCGACACATAACTGTTGGTGCGTTCATGCGATCGCTGGTAAGGCTTCAATACTCATTATTCAGGTACGGCTACGACTTCACCGCGCAAATGAACAAAGAACATGCTGCGGTAAAAAATGTTGGTGCATTCGAATTATGGCTCGCGCTTTTTATTCACTTGATCTATGATCTACATCTAAACCAGCATTTGTGCGAGCCGCGAAATTAAGGCAAAATATTGGCGCCCTGGTACTGGACGCAGCAACGGTTGAAACGGATGACTACCCCTTCTTGGTTAACGCTACATGGATTGTATTCTATCTGGGCCTTGATACTAGTCAAAATGTATATATATCATAATCCATTCCACGACGAATCTCCTTTTTTAGCGTAGTAATGAGATTGAACAGGAAGTGACAGCTGTTACACGTTGCAGGAGGAAGTGCGGTGAATTCGATAGGTAAGTGTAAATGCAAGCACGAGGGGAATTGTATGAAGGCCAAATACATATTTCCAGCGGGGCAGAAGAGCTCTTGTTGTGCTGAAGTTGTCCAGGAACAATGTCAGCGGAGCGGCCCGGCAAAATCTCCTAGGAAATCGGAAAAAAATGAGTAAGGTAAGCTTTGTTTGTCCGGCAACTGAGCTGGGCTCGTGGATACGCAATGAGCAGGAGCCCGTGTAGCCAGAACACCAGAGCCGCGAGACGTGCGGTGAATGTCGGTGCCAAGGTTTCGCCGAGCTTGATTGGCGAAGCGCGGGTCAGTTCGGGTAACGACCCGACACCTCCGGTCACGAAGGCCAGTGCCAGCGAGGTGCCGCTCGCGGTGGGGGCGGCCGCCCAGGGATCCGCCCACGGAATAAGACAACCGCTGCAGATTGAGGCCCGTGGTCCTGGGACAGCAAGCAGGTAACGTCAATCCTCCTCGAGGCGCATCGTGCGCAAGCACCCCGTACGGTACTGTAATCTTGGGGCATAAACTGCCGTTTTGAGCGTCATCGGCACTCGATGGAGGTAGGAGAGGCGTAGGGCGCCGTGCACGTCGCAGCAGAGGCCTCTGTGTCCTGAGGCAGCGAGCGCGCAGTTTTGGCCAATGGATGCACCGCGCATCAGCACCCCGGACGGCACTTTGGGTCCCAAAGTCGAAGCGAGGCCAATATTTGAAGTTCCAGAAAACGGCATTGTGGTTCGTGATCTGCGGTCATCTTTCCGACATTAAATATTTGATCACAATCAGCGAAGCACGTGAATATCATGTGATCCTGGCGGCTTGTTCCGCAGCTACAGCCACGTCACTCGCTCACAAAAGAATATCAAAAGATCATGTCTAAGAAGTCTCCCTCCAAGGCCACGGCAGTATCCGAAATTGAAGACGGCGTTGGAGACGATGACGCCGATGGCGGCGACTCGGAGTACGAGATAGAGGCAATCCTGGAGGCAAAGAAGGACAAGGTAGCCTCCGCCCTCTGGTTCGTCCGTCAGAAAATTGCTCATCTTCACACTCCAGAACAAGTTCCAGTACTTCGTGAAGTGGATGGGTTATGGCAGGGAACATAACAGCTGGGTGGGCCAGGATGACGCCGCGTGCGTGCCCCGAACGTCCTCTCTATCATTTACGCGTTTAATTAACGTACAGAGGCGCGAGTGAGCTCATCACAAAGTTCTGGAAGGACAGGGAGAAGAAATCACCAAAGAAAGCTCCGGACAGCGCCCCCTCCGCGTCTGTGACCAAGAAGCGCGGGCGCAACTCACCGTCGGAGAAGCCAGCCGACAAAGACGACAACGACCGATTTGCCAAAAAACAGCGAAAAACAACCGGGAAACAAACCGTCCTGCCCGCCACCCTGTACGCGGAAGCATCGCCGGAGGACAAGGAGGAGATCGGGACGATGGCCGAACACATGCACGTCGCGAACTGGGACCATCTTATTGAGGCCATCGAAACGGTGGAGCGCGTAGACCAGACTCTGCTTGTGTATTTCACACTGTACGTCTCTGGTCTTACGTCTGTCTTGGTATCTGAAATGAATGTGAGACCAGAAAAGGAGGTAAGCATGTTCGAGAAGATTCCACGATATGCGCGGACAAGTTTCCCAAACTGGTGCGCATCTTTCACTCTTGATGGCCCACCCACTGAAATAATGTAGCTCATCGATTTCTACCAGTCCAAGCTTCGCTGGAGAGAAACCCCCTTAGAGTGACTCAACCCAGCACGTACGTCGCGATATGGAGAGAATGATACAAACCAGCCAAGACGGCGGACTCCATTCGAAATCTTACAAATTGGACAGTCATGTACTATGTCAGGAGAGAAAGCGCGGAATAACAGATGCGCTGCGCATAACACCTCTCGTACAGCCGGATCTGACTAGGGCCCTTTCCAATGCACTCTGCGACTCACTGCGACGTAACGAGACGTAAGGCCGCAGGTAACGCTAGTATTGAGAGGATCATCAAGTTTGCACGTGCGTGTATCATTGAGGGTCTGTGAGAGAGTTCCAGCAACTTTTAGCTATTCCAGAGACATTACGGTCCACCGGATATGCCTACAGAACGGTTGAATGAAGTGCCTCGGAAACAAACATGAACGGCGTGTGATAGCATATGGTATTGGCGGTCCACCGGATATGCCTACAGAACGGTTGAATGAAGTGCCTCGGAAACAAACATGAACGGCGTGTGATAGCATATGGTATTGGCGGGTACACGCGCAAGACGCATATCCATGGTGACGCGGCGAGTGATGTCCGGGTGGGGGAAGCGCTCGACTACCTCTCGCATTACACCCTGCCGGTGCCGTGTAGGGGGACGACGCCAAAGGCCTCCTGTGGCAGACCTCATACATCAGGAAAAACCTCCCAAGGAATTTTTTGAGAAAATTTCTTGTGGCCACAAATTTTTTGATATTCCTGCAATTTTTGACTACATTTGTGTAAATTCTTCGCAAAGTAGCAACAAATGCGACAGACCAGATATTATTTCTCTCATTTCATCAGGAATTGCCAAGGAATACCAGTTTGGCAACGTGTTCTGAGATGAATTGCACAAGTTGCAGCACAACATGTGTTGAAAAATATTATACTCAAGTCAACAGTAAGTCAGTAAACCATATTCTTGACGGAAATCAACTGCTTGGGGGTAACTTGTTGTAAGCTGTGATTTAAGGCGGGGTAACTCGAGAAAGGTCGATGAATCTAGGAGGCAAAACCCACGCCCGGAACTTTGGTCACGCGTGACATCACGCTGTGGCTGTGCCCTGGTGGAAGGCTTCCCCCAGACCCCCTCCTCCTCGCTGGCGCTGCCTTATTCGCTGGCGCGAGGCCTTTTCGCTGGCGCTGGCCTTTCCGCTGGCGCGGGGCTTTTTCAGACAATTTTTTTTTTTCCCCTCAAATCCTGAACTGCCCCACTCAATCCACATCTCAATTGACACCCCGTCGACCTATTGCAGAGCCCCACTACGTGGAGCTTCTGCGCGACGTGGTTGCCAATTGATCTGTGAATTTTTGTGGGTCAGTTCAGGATTTTCAAGACACAGTCTGCCATGAATAGATATATATATATTTGTTGTAGCTTCTATAAAAATCAAAAGGCTTGCGGGCGCCGGCCCGGACGGCTGGGGTTTCCACCTCAGACCCCGACGCTCGCACGGGGCGAACGCTCGCCGCTGGGCCCACTGCGTGGTGCTTTCGCTCGCCGCGATGTAGTAGGAGGTTCGGCGGGGTGTTTGGTCATGATTGGCATTGGCATGTAGTCGTAGATACACAGGGACACACGTAGTTAGCGACGGACGTACGGTACACTATCGATCTCGTCTCGGCCACACACCCACGTCCCACTCCATTGTGGTGATTGGAGCGGCATTCGAACCCACCACGCAGCAGCAGCAGCAGCAGTAGAGCAGAACAGAAGTAGACGAAGCAGCAGCAGCAGCAGAAAACTCTGGCGACACCGAGGAGCGCCCATTTATACGCACGAGACTCCCGTGGAAGATTCACGTCGAGAAGCCCGAGTTCTACCAACCAAGGAACACCTGCAGCGTCGACACCATCGGAATCATCGTCAATAAACAGCAGTAGCTTCGGCAGTGACTTATTCGAAGCACTCCAAGAATTAGACACACCACCGTCGTCGCCGTTTGTACCTGCATCGCCGTTTGTGCCCGTGACGCAACAGGCACCACCACCACTGCTAGTACAGAACACACCAGCAGTACAGCAGAGACCGAGGAGCATGGCAACCACCGAAATCCCGATGTTCTCGGGGGACCCGGATGTAGCGTTGAAGAAGGGAACAATAACATCCAAGACGTTCATGAAGAAGATCCGCGTGCAGTGGCGCAGAGACGGGATGACGAAGGACGCTGAAAAAATCAAAGCGCTACAAGATTATCTAACGGAAAACTCACCAGCGGAGAAGTGGTACGAGGATTTGGTTAACGGAGCAAACGCACCAACGACTTGGGACAACCTGGAGGCGGCGTTCATTAGCAGGTTCCCAACCCCAGAGAAAGCAGAACGCACGCCGCAGGAGTATGAGCGTGAGTTGCTAGGGATGAGACTGACGGTAGAAGAATTGGACAAGACAGTGGAGGTCAGCGGGGCGAACGTATTCACTCACGTACACTTCGCTGTGCGGCTGCTTGAACTCGCCAAGCTCGCGGGCATCGACGCCACAGCCAGCAACATTTGGCAAGCACGCGACGCGTTGCCCGAAGTTATTAGGGAAAAGGTTCCCCTAACGCAGAAAAACTGGACGTCATTCACGGACGCCATCAAAGGTATCGACCGCGTATACATTCGTGAAGGTGCAGCGAAGGCGCGGAAGGAGCTGGAGATGGAACGCACGGTCCGCGACCTGGCCACACGCGACAAAGCACGCCCCCCCCCGATGACACCAGTCAGCAAAATGGCAGCACAGCTCTCGAACGCGGCATTAACGACGCCGAAGACGAGCGGGGCATCAGTAGGCGCGAACCCATTCGGAGCAGGAGGAGGCAAGGGGAATCTGTTCGGGCAAGCGCCAGCAGGCCCGCAGTCAAACCAACTCACCCCAGAAGCGCTGGAAGTTTTAAAAGGACACGCAGAGAGGCTGGGACGCGCGCTGCTGCGGGACGACGCGGCGGGTCGTGCTGAGTACGCAAGACGCATGACAAATTGGGAGAAGGCGTTTGCCGGCACCCGCCCGAGACTGGAGACGGTGGGGTACCCACTCTCGCCGGGAACAGCCGCGCCTGGCTCGGGTGAATGCTTCGGATGCGGGAAGATCACAACGCCAATGCATAGAAGCGCGGATTGCCCAGGACCAAGAATCCCCCAAAGGGAATCCACCTTTCGCAGCATCGTCAACAAACACTTACGCGCGGCGCCGGTGCAGGTGAATGCAGTAGCCGACTGGATAGATTTTGGGGACGAGGACGAGCAGGATTTTGCCGAAGGATCGACCGACTAAAGGCTCAGCGGTCGATCCGGGGACCAGGGCCGGTAATCCCGAGTCTCCCACCCGTACACGACACAAATGTTATCTTGACGCAAGAACGAGAGATTATTGATCTGTACGCAGTGGGAGCTAGAAGCGAAAGATGCGAACCTTTCGTGCACTGGGTAGCGATGCACGGACCGCAGGGAGAAATGGTACGAGTAAGAGGGTTGTTCGATGGAGGGGCGATGGTCGCGGCGATGGATAAGACATTCTGGGAAGCGCGTCGGGAGAGGTTGGGGGGCGGGAGACCATCAAGGAAGAGCCTTCGCATGGCAAGCGGCCAGCTCGTAGATTCAGAGGCCACATGGGAGGGCACGGTCGAACTGGAAGGCTTACAGTTGCAGGGAGAATTCGAAGTTTTCGACAGCGGCGGCGGGTGGACATTCTTGTTCGGGAAACCCCTGCAAACAGCGTTCGGCGCCATACACGACTACAAACATGATGAGGTGACAATCGAGGTGGGAGAGAAGCGAGCGGTGCTAACGAACCAACACGGAGAACCATGGTGGAGGAACTTCAAGCCGGCTGGTGACGCAAGCGAGCGCGCAGCCTCCACGGGGGTCCATTCGCTTGCGAATACCCCCGCGAGGCGAGTACATTTCACAAAAGTCTTGATGTGCAGCAGCTTTGACAAGCCCGAACGCCTAGAAACGATACCCGAAGACAGAGAAGGGGAGACAAGGGAGGAGCTGGCGAAAACTACGAGGATCGAGGAGGTGAGAACGAAAAGGGGAGAAGACGGGGAAGAAGCACCGCAAACGCGGCACATAGACATGCAAGAGGAAGAGGGGCCATATACGCGCGCAAACTCACCGGGGGCCAGCGCGACCCCCGTGAGGGGAGTATTTCAGCATAATGCGGTGTGCGGAGGGAATGGAGCTAACCCAAACGTTCCAGAAACACATGATGACATAGGCATGTGGTGGGCACTGGTCGAAGCGACAGAGGCGGATAGGGGGCCGAGACATGATGGGTGCAAACGCGTATTCTCAACGGGGGCTGGCGCAACCCCCGCCAGGGGAGTACAAATGCCCCCAAAAGAAAAAACGAATATTAACGGAGCTTGCAATGGGGAGCGAGATGTAGGACACACACTGAAACGGGAAAAGAGGAGGGCGACAGTGGAGGAGGTGGAGGATGAAGGGGAGACACCACCGAAGTTGCGGGAGGAAGTACATCAGCGACCAGAAGAAGCTTGGACGCAAACGCGCGCAAACTCAACGGGGGTCAGCGCAACCCCCGTGAGGGGAGTAGAATTGTATTCACACGGAACCGAGACAGCCACTGATTACCCGAAATCGGAAGCACAGCTCGTGGACCCGAATAGATCGCGGGAGGGTGAAGGCGTGGGGACCGGAGTTGTCGGGGTGACGCGAGCGGACGGTACCGACGCGTCAAAGCGCGAAATCTCAGTGGGGGCCGGCGCAACCCCCGCCAGGGGAGTACAAACCGACGCCATCTTATTCACCGAGAACCCGGCTAACGACGCAAGTCTCGCAGCTCAACGCGATATATTTGATGCTGAAGCGTACGCACGGGTGACAGCGGAGTCAATCTTCACCCGCGCCACCGACCCATTCAATCCAAAAAGAGTTGAACGTATCGTGGAGTCCGTGCAAATAGGACCCGACCTCACAGACAAACAACGCAGGATTGTGCAGGAGCTGGTAGCCGAACATGCGGACATATTCGCGCTCACGGTCAGCGAAGTATTCCCTGTTGCGGATGCGGTATATGCGCCGAAAATACCCACAGAAAAGAAGTTCAGCACACGAGTGCAACAGAGGCCGCTGACGCGCCCGCAAACAGAGTACATACACGAACAAGTAGAAGTACTGGAGCGTGCGGGGGTAATCCGCCCGATACACCCGAGAGACGTGAAGTGCGTATCACCCATCAAGCTCGCCGAAAAAGAGCACGACGGTGGGGGACTAACTCACGAGGAGCTGAAACACGAACTAAACGACGAATGCGTACGTGCTGGACTGCCACCAGTGTATGACTTACCGCCACGCGAGCCAAAAACGGACCAAACAACACCCACGAAAACCCAAAAGTGGAGAATCTGTCAGAATTTCCACGAACTTAACGAGTTGCTGAAGGTGGTACCGTTCCCACAAGGCGACATACGGGATAAACAACGGCGGCTATCGGGGCACCGCTACATCTCGGTGTTTGACTTCGCATCAGGGTTCTTTGCGCTGAAGGTCGACGAGAAGCTACAGCCATATATCGTGATGTTCGTTCCGGGTAAAGGGTACTACGCGTACATGCGTATGCCGTTCGGGTTAACAGACGCACCAACGGAATTCGGACACATGTGCGCAATCAGGCTACACGACCTGCTGGTGAAGGAAATCATGGAGCTTTTCGTGGATGACGGGGGTGCGGCGGCAAACGACTTTGAGGGGATGATGACCAAGCTGCGTTTAATATTCGGCCGCTTCCGGGAAGAGGGCATGTCTCTATCGGCAACAAAAACAAAATTGTTCATGACCGAGGCCGTCTTCGCAGGAGCAACGGTGGGGCCGAGAGGAGTTGCACCAGATGCCTCAAAATTAACGGCAATCGTACGCTGGAAGCAACCTGAGACAGCACTCAACCTACACGCGTTTCTAGGACTTACCGCATATTTTCGTGACCTCATTGAAGGCTACGCCAAGCGAGAGCAACCGCTCAGGGACCTGTTGAAGATGGTGAGCATCCCAGCAGGTGCAAAGAGACCACTCTGGCGTGCTGCGATGCCAGCATTCAAACTGGATCCGGTCTGGCAGGAGGAACACACGAGGTGTTTCATCGGACTCAAACACACCTTGCTCTCCGAGCCGGTATTGCGGGCCCCGCGGTTCGATGAAGTACACGAACACCCATTTATCGTGACAACAGATGGAAGCAAGGACGCCTTTGCAGGCGTCCTGTCGCAGAAAATGCGCACGGTTCTTCCGGGCGGCAAAGCGGCGGTGCGACGTCATCCTATAGCGTTTGCGTCCAAACGCACATCACCGGCGGAGGAGCGCTACCCACCGCATCTGTTGGAATTTGCGGCACTAAAGTACTCCCTAGACAAGTTTTCGTCCATAATCTGGGGCCAGCCAGTCAAGTTGGAAACGGATTGCCAAGCGCTACGTGATATAATGGTCAACGATAAGCTCAACGTAACACATACACGTTGGAGAGACGGGATAATGGGGTACCAAATCGTGGGCGCCGAGCACATCAAGGGCACGACAAACACGGTAGCGGACGCATTGAGCCGCGCCGACGAGGGCACACCGAAGGAGGTCGGAGATGGGAGCGAGTGGACTGTGTCACCAGACTGGGAGGCACGAGCGGGAATCGTCAACGACTTATTCACAGTCCAGGAAGCGGGCGAAACATACCTGGTCATGCCAATACCCGAAGGTACAATGGCACTACGCGAGAGGTTCAAAAGCGAGCCGATTTACCTCCAGGTGATTGACGCGATCTTGGAACTTGACTTCGGAGCTAGTTTGAAGGACAGGAAGCGCGCGAGACACCGGGCCACCCAATATTTCATTGATGAAGGAAAACTGTGGAGGTTAGGCGGGGGAGTAGGGGTGAGGGCGCGGTCGAGAAGGGAGTGCATAACGAAAGAAGAGGCGAAGGTGAAGGCGGCGGAGGCCCACGCGGAAGGCGGCCACTTCCACCGCGACAGCATTAAACTCGCGCTCATGGACAAGTATCACAGCCCGAAGCTTGACGAGTCGATTGTTAGCGCCATTAGAGACTGTGCACGGTGCAAGGGGTTCGGGCCAGCGCACTTGCACTCACTATTAGAACCGATCGTTCGGCGGCACCCATTCGAGCTGGTAGCGGGCGACTATCTTTCCATGCCAGAGGGGTACGGGGGATACCATGAGGTGGGCATGTACATCGACACATGTTCCCAAAACATATGGGGCTTCATGTACGAAGAGCACGGGTCAGGGGAGAAAACCGAGGAGGCGCTGGAGTTCATCTGTGACAACTTCATGGATATGGAAACCTTCATGGTGGATAACGGACGGCATTTCAAGAACAAAAGGGTCGAGAAGTTCTGCGACAAGCGAGGCATCAAGTTCCATTGCGTGTCCGCGTATTCGCCATGGATCAATGGCTTGGTGGAACGCGCGAACAAACTACTCATTTACATCCTCGCTAGGTTATGCGCACCAAACGTCGGGGAGGATGCTTGGCGGTCCACTACCAAAGACGATTTACCAAAGAACTGGCCCCGGTATTTCCACCAGGCAATCCGCATACTCAACAACCGTCTGCTACCATCGATAAAATTCAGGCCGAAGGAGATTCTCATGGGCCGCGTGGTGAATACGCCGCAAACACCGCTAGAAATCACAGTCACGGAATTCGCGGAAAACGATGCGCTGGTCCACATGGATTACGTTGAACAGCAAAGGTTGGATGCCTATGCAGGCAGGGTCGAGTACGCAGCGGACCGCAAAGCAGCCTTCGATCGCAAAGTCAAAGGATCACGCGCGGGGGAAGTCGTCTTCAAAACAGGCGAGCTGGTGCAGGTATTCCGCAGCGACCTTGCCAAGACCGTTAGCAATGACAGGAAGCTAACCTGCCATTGGTCCGAGCCTCACAGAATCACACAATGCTGGTCAAACTCGTATATATTGGAAAGAACGGACGGTTTACCCATGGACGGCTCCTTTAGCTCTAGACGGCTCCGACACTACGTCCCACGTGAAGGCACACCGTTAGCAATAGCGCAGGCTGAGTTTATGCAGGAAATGGCGAAACTGGAGGGAGAACGAGGAACAGAGGAAGCCGAGGCAGTGGCGAGGTTGAGAGCGGCGGAGGTAGCAGAAGCGGAACGGTGGAGAGCGGAGGAGATAGGAAGCGGATTAGAGTCGTAGACGAGGAGGAACGGGGCGCAGGCGGCGGGGACGCCGCCATTTCGTGGTGGGCACATGTAGTAGGAGGTTCGGCGGGGTGTTTGGTCATGATTGGCATTGGCATGTAGTCGTAGATACACAGGGACACACGTAGTTAGCGACGGACGTACGGTACACTATCGATCTCGTCTCGGCCACACACCCACGTCCCACTCCAGCGAGGCCCACTGCGTGGTGCG
>JARJLF010001301.1:0-86195 GCA_029378395.1 Mycena leptocephala | reverse complement strand
TCATCCTTACCCCTGCGACGTTCATATTACCTCGGCCGGTCTCGCCCGGCTCTTCCTCCTTCACGTTTTCTCCAAACACGGTGTTCCCGGTCACGTTACATGCGACCGGGGTACGGAATTCATCTCGGCTTTCTTCCGGTCCCTCGCCGAACTCCTCAGTATGGAAATGCACTATACGGTCCGGTTATCATCCTTTGGCCGACGGCCAAACCGAACGCATGAACCAGACTGTCGAGCAGTACATTCGGATCTTTTGTTCGTACCAACAGGACGACTGGGACAAGCTCTTGCCTTTGGCTGAGTTTGCTCTCAACAACGCTCCGAATGCTTCTACAGGTATTTCGCCTTTCTACGCGAACAAGGGATACAATCCGGCAATTACGGTCCATCCGGAACGTGATGTCGCCAACACTTATGCCAAAGATTTTGCGGTCGATTTACAAGATCTCCACCAGTTCCTTCGTGAACAGATCGCGTTTGCGCGCGACCGGTACAAGGAGACGGCTGACCGGATCCGGTCTCCGGATCCGGGTATCTCTGTTGGTGATCAAGTTTTCGTTTTGACCAAATTCATCAACACTACTCGACCGACAAAGAAGTTCACCGAAACTTTCCTCGGTCCGTACGAAGTCATCGGAAAACCATCAGCTGCGTCTTACCAGGTGCGATTACCTAAATCACTCTCTCAAGTTCATCCAGTTTTCCATGTTTCTCAACTCGAGCCCCATTTCCAAACCCATTCACTCTCTCAAGTTCATCCAGTTTTCCATGTTTCTCAACTCGAGCCCCATTTTCCAAACCCATTCCCCGGCCGTGAGGAACCGCCTCCGGCTGCCGTGGAAATCATCGATGGTGACGAACACTTCGAGATCAAACAGATTGTTGACTCGAAGCTGACCGACGTTACCGGACGAAACTCCGGTACCTTGTCGAGTGGCTCGGTTATGAAAATACCGATGAACAATTCAGTTGGGTTAGTGCGGACGACATTGACGCGGCCGAACACATCGATAATTTCCACCGACGTTTTCCGAACAAACCCGGTCCGGATCATTAAAACTCACTCGAGATTCACACTAATAGAGTCATCCGGACTCGGCCGGTTTTGTTTCGTATTCTATATACATTATACAATTACTAAAGTTCTCAAGAAAGATATCTATTATACATTTACGAGTCCGGCGCCTTTCCATCTCCATCCTTGGCTCCCGGCTCCTCATCCGGTTTCTTCTCCTTCCCTTTTTCCTCGGCCGGCATTTCATCGTCCGAGTCGAGGATCTCGATTACCAATTTCCCCGCGTCGTTCTTGTGCGTGGTAATCCTCAACTCTTTCAACTTCTCCTCCGACAATTCGACATCGGCCGGTGGCATGCGCTCCTCGACCGGTTCGGGTTTCGGTTCCACCGTTGCTGCCCCATCTGCTTCGGTCGTCACCGGCTGCGTCTGTTGATCGACCGGTGCGGTCTCGAGGACCGGCTGCGCCGGCAACCTCGGCGGAACCTCCACGATCTTGTATTGCTGCCGGTTAACGTCAACTGGGATTTCCTCCACCTTGACCGGTTTCTCAACCGGTTTTGCGTTCGCGTTCGGGTCCCCCGATGGACCGGCCACGTCCTCGATCTCCACCTCTTCGGGCGTCTTCTCCTTCTCCTCGACCGACAAACCGGATGGACCGGCTACCCCTTCAACGTCCGAAAGTGGCGAGTCGGTCATCCGAAGACCGGCAGGCCACTCCGTCTGAATTACGACCTCGGGAAAGGATTCCCGCGAGGCCGACCGGTCGCGTTCCGGTACGTCCGTGTCCACATCCATCTCATCGTCGACCACTCTTCTCTGCACCCGTCGACGTTTCCGACTCGTTCCTTCCCCCCGGTCGACATCCGAGCCTTCACCTTCGGCCTTGCGTTTTTCGGCTTTACGTCTCTTCGCCTGGTAATCGGCGAAAGCGTCGGGTGCCGGATCTTCACCGGCTGGAGGATAAGCGTCGATCTGCTCGCGCAGAAAACCGACGGCATCCGGAAAAGCTTCCGGGTAAGCGAGCTGGATGATTTCCAGCAACGCCTCTACTCCAGAGTAGGTATACCAGGCCGTAGCCTGTGAATCCGCCTCTCTCCTCGCACTATGGCGTGCACCCCGTTCCAACCGGATAACTCTCTCCTTCAAATCGTCGATTCTCGTCGCCGGCCGCTCATACCCATCATTTGCTCGATGGGTCGAGCGACCGGTCCGACGATGGGCGACCCGGGACCCCGACCAAACACGGCCGGTCGTCCGGTCGCCCCTCGACCGACCTTCCTTCGCCCTTTTCGCCTCCTGACGTTTGTTGGTCCTACGCTCCTGCCCGGTGTTCGTGCAACGAAGTTTCTTCTGCCGGCATCGTCTGCACGAGCGGTGTGGCGGATCGGCCTCGCACCGGAGCTGGTGCTTCTCGCACTCCTCGCAGGCTAAATCAAAACAAAATCAGTACCGGTCGACAACCGGTCACTGCGACGCACCTTCTCGGTTCTCATCCTCCTCATATACTGCCCCCGGGTCTCTTTCGCTCGGGTCCTCCGACACTGGGTCGTTTTCGTCTCCGACTGGTCCCGAAGGGGTCGGCGACCGGTTGGTGTCGACCGGGTCCGGGGTCAAAGGCCGGGCGAAACGCGGATGGGCGGCGTCGAGCTCTTGCATCTCACTCAGCGCCTGAGTGAGGTTAGCGATGGACGCCTGCGCGTTCCGAACGGTCTCGTTTTCGGCCGCCAATGCAGCCTCTACCCGGCTCATTACCTCTTCGCGGCGCTGCTCAAGCGCCTTGCGCTCTCTTTCTTCGTTTTCGCGCTCCTCGTCCTCCTCCTGGGCCTGCGTCATCTTGCCCTTTCCCTTGTCCTTCCTTCCACTCCCCCCGGCTCCTTCCTCGCCGGGTCGCCTCTCGTCTCCACCATTCCCTTCGCCGGCGTCGTTGGCATTCGTTCCGAGGTTGGCGGAGGCGGCATCCATTTTGTCGTCGGACGAGATGGTGGTGGCAAGAAGCAAAGTGAAAATTTTCACTTACGGCATGATCGATCAATTGCATAAGCGATCGATTTTCGGACCGCCGGGCCGGCGGCCCGTCACGCTGGCTTTTTTTCACGACACTCAGGCGACAAAATTTTACCCATATTCTATTGTCACATTTCCTTCATCCACCACGCAGAATTCCACCGCATTGCGCAACCGGTCTTCGACCGGTATCTTGGTGTTCCTCGGGGCGAGGAACCCAAGAGGGGGATACTGTTATATCCGTGCACACACACCCGGCCCTCGGCCGGTATTCTTCCCTTCGGCCGGACTCGACCGGCCATCCTTCCGGACTTCCGGCAACCGGTCGACCCGGTTGCCGCTCGGAACGGGTTTTTACGCAATGAAGGATTACTGAGCGTTTCCCGTTTATCCGTATGTCCATACGATTCCAACTTCCAGTTTTAGATGTCGCTTTGTCCGACTCAAACTTCTATCTCCTAATTTGGACTTTGCTTTGATACTACTACTTATAGTAGTGACACGTATGTCTACGTATTTAAGCCCTATGTACTATGCTGTATTCTTCAGTTTGATAATTAACGTGCTTAGCCTCCTATCCTGTGCTTGGCTCCTTGAGTCCTCTCGTCCGGACTTCATCCGGACGTCTATCTCTCATTCTCTCCGCTCGATTGGCCAGATAGTAACGCTCACCCTATACACCTCTTTTGTGGTGCTTGCGTCTTCCCTAGGCCGACCGGTCATCTTGTTATCGTCCGGTACTTCCTTCCGGTAACCGGCTTCCGAACGACCGGCCGGCATCCGGTCATCCGACCTCGACTCGGGATATAACAGAGGCCTGGAGAGTATTAATTCATAAGGGTTATGGAGAGAATTGGATTATACACACTGTCGCAATAGATGAACGAGATCACAGCACTCTCCAAACCAAGATTGTAAAGGCCAATTCTCGCGATCAAGTTTTCCCCACCAGTTCAAGAGACCAGTGAGAATAGTTATGGCAAGAAAGTCAACACCATCATAGTCGAATGGTGGCTCCGATTCCTCGGCAGGGCCAAGTGACAAAATGTCGACCCCGATGTCCTTCAGTACTCGGTTTATCAGACCACACAGCTTGTTTGCAACATCAGAGTGTACACTTCCAGTCTCAGCCCAAAATCCGGGTAGGTCAAGAATTCCGCCTAGGTATCGGATGCACAGAGGCCTGGAAAATGTTGAAGCTCTGAAATGCTTAAGTCAGAATGAATTCAACAGATAAAAATGTGACTCACGAGCAATCATGTTCAACTATTAACCGCTCAATCACACCGAGTCCCCCTGCATCACAGGTGGTTAGCAGTGGGAATGTACTGTCATCCAATATTTTCCAGATTGTGGTATCAGCCAAGCAGGTTGCAGCGAACATTTGCCAAAATTTCCATTCGTCATTTGGTGCAGCATGGGCTGGGGACCACAACTCGGAAATGGCCTCCGTTTTTGTGTTGCCTTCTATATATTTCGCGTGGAGACACAGATGACGGAGCCCAGGAAAGAGAGTAATGATTTCCACAAGCTCCTTGAAGGCCTGACACTGAGTATCGGCAGATTCGGTTCTAAGGACCATCATTATATATGTGCAGCTTTCACATCATATAGAACACCCACGGAAGAGCATATTTCATCAACTTGTGGCACTGTTTCTTGAGTTTTGATGAGATGGCGGTGTGCATGGATTCCAGCTGTAGAACCCGCTCTTCATCGTTTCCGAAGTAGGACTTGATTTTCTGGGCCACGACATGCGGTCCCAGGCCAAAGGTGTATGCAGCACGATTGGCCTGCGTCTCAAGGACCTTGCCCAAAGATGTGTAAACCCGATCCAAGGTGCGACCCAGGGAGGGAGACAAGAAGCCGTTAAGCATTAGCATCCATCTTCCACCATCAGGACGGGTGTCTTCTGTCTTTGCGATTGCGCTGTTGGAATTGGGATCCCAACGGACAAGTGCATCGGAAACATGAGATGAGGCCATTCACGAAGAGGAGGGGAGAGGTGGGATGGTAATGGGAATGGGGGAAGAGTAGCGAGAGCTGGTGCTTAAACACAGCCCACATAGACAGCCTGTCATGTCATACAGCTTCTTACCGGTTGACTCAGCCCGATGATCCGAACCTATCGGCTGTGAGGCGGGCTGTTGAATGCATTCCACGAATACATTCCTCAATGTATAGCCTAGACTGCCTCCAGTATCATCAGCATTGAAGCAAAAGGGCAGGAGCAAGCAAAGTCCGTGTGTTCACCAGGTCTGAACCGGCGGCAATAGACAGTTTGCGCACGAGCCATTAGAGCCACCCAGTCGCTCTCGGGCCATGCGCAAACGCGTGGCTCCACCGCCAAAGTATGCGTGAATGGCTGTGAGTGGCTTGTTGGAGCCACTCGCCTGTTATTTTTGCGCATGGTCCGAGAGCCACTGGGTGGCTCCAGTAGCCCGTGCACAACCTGCCTAATCTCCGATCTCTCTTTCTTCTCACTCTCATCGTGAACTTGTCGTCAACATCACTCCTTTTTTCACCCGGTTAGCTTCAGGGTGATGGAGGTTCGTCCCTGGCGACGCCAGTAGGTACCGCATTTTAAAAAAATCATTTGCCAGGAGAACAAAATGATCTCCCGGTTACTCCCGACGTCCCCGGAGCGGACTGAATACCTGTCTCTCTAATTTATCCGCCGGTATCCCGGGATCTACTTTGATCTACAAAGGAAGGAAGGAAGCTCGGGTTGCAGGGTCCAAGGACAGAAAAATCAAACACAAGAAAAAATTAAAATTAAATGGAAGAAAAGAAACTCGAAAAAGAGACACACCAAAAGAATCTCGGTCGAACCCAAGGCCTGCCGATACGCAGGAGATCGGATGGAGATGTGGGTCAGGTGTGCTGTGCGCAATTAGGTGCAGGGGACTCCAGTAGAGCAGGAAGGGGAATAACACGGAACGACTGAACCAGTTGGTGGTTCGGCAATTGGGCGATGGAGGGTCCGAAACATGGAGAGATATGAGTGGAGATTAGAAATGGGTGAAGATGGCAGAGGAGGGGGCCCCCTTGTTCCGTACCACCACAACGGTCGGATTTCCCACGCCGCTGGGGAGGGTGTGCGCGCCCGCCGGTCAATGACGACGACGCCTGCCGGTCGTCTGAGTCCGACGGAGCCGCATAGACATTGTTCACCCCCGAGACGCTAGTAAAGCGTCGGGCGTCGCGCTGCCCCGGATAAACGGAAGCGTGCTCGTAATGATTAATCCCACGAACGTTGATCTCGCGCCGATTAATCTAATAGTTGCCGTTCCACTGTGCTCCAACCACACCCGCTAACCTCTCGCGGGACGCGCTAGCAAGCCTGACGTAGTGCTTGAGCCACTTCCCCCTACTCATCCTACGACGAAAGCCACTCTCTTTGTGCGCGTACCCCGGTGTTCTTCTCGGCCACCGAACGCCTCGTGAAAGCAACGGCTCTCACGCAACGTCAAACGTCAAGCGACACGTTCCCTTATCTCGCGCATCCTTTTCTCATCTCTTCCACCTCTTCCCCCCATCGTCGAGGCCGCCTGCGCACGGGGCTCCTTTCGACGCCATTTGCACAAAGACACCCTCCCCCGGTGCAGGTCACCGCGCGAGATGGTCTTTGACTGTACACCACTCGCTGGAGTAAATAGGCTGGTACGGCTCTCGTTTCTAAACCTCTAAAGAGAGTGTCGCTGACACGTTTTCCACCAAAACACTAGCCTCGCCCCCGCCTGGATAAGCCGCCGGCGGCACCAATGAAGATTCATCACTCACCGTGAAGACCCAATAGAATCTATCTCTTTGTTCTAGTGTCATTAAATAGAGGCGCGTAGGTACGTCCTCTTCACCCCAACAACCTACTCAACAAACCAATCCACCTTTCTCTACCAACCCCAGCCCTCTCCAATGCCTGTCACCCGTAGCAACCGCACTGTGTCCCCCAGCCCGTCCGACCAAAGCGACGCGTACTGGGAGACTTTCGACGACAGTCGTGTTACCCCCTCCCCCGTGCCTAGCGAAACCGCAGACCCACTCGGCTGGGAGAGCGACTCCACCCCAGCGCCCATGGACTCGGTCGACACAACGCCGACCCTGCAGAACGTGCGCGTCTCCTCTCCCGCCTCGGTGGTGGAGATCTCGCAGGACAACTTCCCTCCCCTTGAAGCTCCTCCCCCCGCTGCTGCGGCCAAACCCCGCACCAAGAACGCCAAAGACAAAGGCAAGAAGAAGGCGGCGACGAGAGCAGGTACGCCACGTCGCTCTAACGCCTCCCCCCTCTCTGACGCGCCCGCAGCCACTCACGACGCCCACGACGAGGAAGACCCCTTCCTCGCTGCGGATATCGAGCGCGCCAAAGCCGCGTCGCTTGGCCTCACCATGTCGCTGGACAACGCGACCGACGGGGCGTTGTCATCCCGCCGCCCTGCCGCTGCTCCCGGCTCCCCGTCCAAGCGCCTGCGCACCAATACCACCGGCGACGCAGTACCCACCCCCTACGCCCCCATTGCCGCCAACCCTGTGCAAGAGACCACTGCACCCTTAGACTTTGCTTCCGCTGCACCTGTCATCGTCACCGCGCATGCTGACCCTACCACTGCGGTCACGACCCCCGACGCTGCGCCCTCCACTCACGCGGCCGCGCCGACCGCCACCGTCACTGCGCCCGCTGCCCCGGTCGCCGCACCCGCCGCCCTTGCTGTTGCGCCTGTTGCCGCACCCGCTGCCCCCGCCGTTGCACCTGTTGCCGCACCTGCCCAGCCCGTTGCTGCTATCGCAGGTGACCTGCCCCCTATGTGGCTGACGGCTGATGGGCTTCCCCCCGTGGTTCGTACACCCCGACCCCTCCCGGCGGCTTCCCCAACATCGTCTACTCGGTGGAGCAGCTGCTCCACGGCATCCCCGAGGACCTCATCCGGATGTACGACGAGGTCTCCCACCCTAAATTCTTCATCATGGTCAGCAGCGGCAATGGTGCTGTTATGTGCACCCACGGCCTCATCCGCGAGTCCATAGGGGGCTTCCTCAACATCGACCCCACCTCCTTCACGCTCGGGACCCCGCCCACCGCCGCGAACAGTACCAGCCCTACTCTGTGGCTCGCTGCTGACATCCCCAACAACCTTGCGCAAGGGATCATCGACAACCGCATTTTATCCTCGACCGCCATTACGCTGTTCCCCCTCCCATACACCATGCCCGTCACGGGCTTCATCGGGGTATTCGCCGGCTTCACAATCCCCAACTCCGATGCCGGTGCAAACACGGCGCGCAACCTCCTCCGCACCGCGATCACAGCTAACAACGAGATAGCTCAGTTTGTCCAAACCCATCACGACGCCTTCGGACCGCAGGTTTCCGCCAGCGAAGCGTGGGAGGCCGTTCTTGCATCCGTCACCGTGCACGCAATAGCCCTCCTCGTTAACGGCACCAACACCGTCGCCTGGCGTCTCTACATTGACCCGCCCACCAACAACCGCGTGCACTGGGGCCAACTCTGCCGCCTCTTCGGTAAACTGCAAATCATGACCGCGTTGTACGGTACCGCGCATCTCCAGCGCACGTTCTGATGCCGCATCTGCCCTTCTGTTGACCACCCCACCCCCCTCTGCCCGCTCCCCGGCCTTCCGGGTTGGCTCGGCCCGACACCCGCCACCGTCGCTGCCCTCGAAGAGGCGAGTCGTGCCGCTGCTGCCAAGGCCCAAGAACAGATGCGTCTCAATTCCTCCACCGGCGCCGCGGGATCCAGCTCAAACTCCGGCACTGGATGCAGCCGCGGCACTGCTGACAAGAAGCCTCACGGAGGTGGAAAAGGGAAGAGAGGGGAGGATTATAAAGGGAAGGGTAAACGTCGCGAGCGCGACGACTTCTACTAAGTCCTTCCCCACGTACCTCACAAAAGATGTTTTGACTAGATGTGCACTTCTCTTCTCCTTACATATGCTGTACCCTGTTGAACAAATACACGAGTTCCATATCTAACCTTTCAAAAAGTCTGAACTCGGGTGAAGGCGCGGGCCTCTGGATAAGGTGCCCGGACCTGTAAAAACACCACGCGCGCTCGCCGCCGTGCAGAACTAGCACGAAGCGTAGCAAACCTTTCCACCCAAGCTTAATAAACAATGATAACACAATTAAATGAAACAAGATTCAGCGCCACGGACCCTCCTGGAACGCGGGAGGGTTTAGGGGAGCAGGCGCATCCCCCTCGTCAGTGCCCGCAAGCTACGAGACAAAACCATGAATCCAGCGGGAGCCGGGGTGACCGGGGGCCTAGCCCCAGCTATTCTCAGTGAGACCCCCCCACGCGGTAGCCCCACTGTTGCTTTGGCTGCCGCAGTGACTGGTGACGAGCAGCAAAACCCTAACACGCACACGCGAGTGCGCCGTGTTGGTAACGGCGGTGCTACAGTTAATCTGGGCACGCCGGCCGGGGGCTCAGACACGCCATCCCCCCCTATGGGAGCTAGTGACATGAGGAGAAATCCGAACGACGCAGGGGACCCATTAGGAGGGACCGCATCTGGCCTCAGCGCTCCGCATGTCGGGGCTAATGCCCAAACACAGGGCAGGACTCAAAATCCCGGGAGACAACGCCCGCCGAGGGGATGTCCGCAAGACAAGGATCACGCACCTGTGTTTTTCAACCATAAGAGGGATAAATAGCAGATAGGGAACCCACGTATAGCGCGCAACACGAGGGCGAGTGTGAACCTCAGCGCAATAAACATCAACGGTATCAAAGCAACTTCGTTGTCCCAAGAAAGCCACAGATGGCATGGCATCCATTGAATGATGCGTGAACAAAACCTGGGTATTCTGATAGTTACTGAAACTCATATGTCCACCGCGCAGGCCTTAGAAATAGAAGAAAGTTTCATGAGTAAACATTTACAGCTGTTCCAGAAAACTTTGAGACAAACGTCATTTTTTTGATCGGTGTCCAAAAATGGATTTGGCCAAATTTGGCTGTTTGGGCGCCAAACAACGCGCCTTTCTCGCTTCACTTCCGGCGTCATCTCTTCCTCATTGTACGCACAGCATGGTATACCGCAAAATATGCCGGGATTTGAAGGACGCTGCGCTTAGACTGTGGGATCTTGGTTGGGAGGAGGCGGATATTATGCAGGGTCTTGTTGTTTCTCGCGCAAGTCTCTATCGTTGGAAGGCGCTCTTCGAAGAGCTCGGAAGTACCGTCCGCCCGCCGTCACCGCTTGTCGGCCGCCCTCGTATCATCACTCGCGCTGTCCTCACAGCTTGTTATGAAATCTATCAAAAAGATCCTGATATCTATCTCGACGAATTGCGCTTCTGGCTGGCGATACATCACGACATCGTCATCTCGACTTCGGCACTGCAGCAGAATCTCGATGCTGTTGGACTCAATAGGAAGATTCTACACAAGATTGCGCACGAACGCGACGAGCAGCAGCGACAGGACTATTGGGATGTAATCAGAAACGACCTCGGAGATGACAGTGATCTCTTGATCGTCGCCGATGAAACGAGCAAAAACGACCACACACTAGCTCGGAAATATGGGAGAGCACCCCCGGGGATGCGCGCGACAACAAATAACTATGCCTTCAGCCGTGATGTAGGGTATTCTGTTGGAGCAGCGATGTCAAAGGAGGGTTATCTCGCTGTCAAGGTTTTGCCTGGAGCATTTGACTCTTGGGATTTCTTTGAATTTGTGTCCGAACAAGTTGTGCATGCTCCTTTTCCAGCATGAAAATCCACTCATTTGAAGCTTCAGGTCCCATCTATGAATCCATGGCCTCAAAAGCACAGCGTGCTCGTCCTCGATAACTGTAGGATCCACCATAACGACACATTGCTGGATGTTATTGCTGCCAATAGTTTGTTCTCTGGGTTATCACAGTACTGATCTGATGGTGATTCCGACAGAATCCCTTCTTCTCTACCTTCCGCCCTATTCCCCGGATCTCAACCCCATCGAAGAGTCGTTCAGTACGCGTGAGTATTCCTCCACGTTGTACTGCAAGATCCTGATCAAATTCAATCAGTTAAGGCATATATGCGCCGTCACAATGCCGAGATGCTTGCCGCCGCTGACCCTATCGCTGCGATTCTTGAAGCATGTGGATGTATCACTGCTGAGATGGCGCGGAACTGGTTTTTGCATGCGGGATACCATTGATTCTTCTTTAGTTTACAATTATGGTAGTTTACAAATGCATGTGTATCGACAGCAAACAGAATGTGGAAAGTGATTTGAGAGCTAAAACAGGATGAATCAGGTCCAAAGCCTCTCAGTGATGTCCTTCAAAAAAGCTGCGTGCTGGCGAAGGATCCGAGCCTTCGCCAACGGCAGGACCTTTGTTGCCTGCCAAGCCGCTGCATCAAGGTCCTTGATACCCTCATCGCCGGGTACATATCCCAATTCGGTCAAGACTCGGCGATCCTCCGCATTGAGTTTGTAACGCTCAAAATATTCTTCGAGCAAAATTTCGCGTGGCAGCTCGACAGGCTCGGATTCTGGGGCATGGGGAAGGGCTGTGGGAGGCAATCCGCCGTGGGGAGCCAGAAGATTCGGTATCTGGGGGTAGCCATAATAAGGGTTCGGAGGCAGGCCGTATGGATTCGAATGCGGAAATGTCAGTTGATAGGGGGTCATGATCTGCTGTAAAACGCTCGGCTGCCCAAGAAGCAGCTGCAAAAGAGGATTTTGAGGATTTTCTGCTGCTAGAGAGGGAGCAGGAAGGCTGGACGCATGCGGGGGTTTTATGGTTTGGTTCTTGAAGAAATGGGTAGAGGCAGGTGGTTTGTCGATCGTTGCGTCACCTTTTGCCTGAATACATGTTTCAGAATTTCCCCATTTGCGGACACAAGACTAGAGCATACCTTGGCAACAGCCCATACTCTCAGTCTCATATCAGTCAATTCGAAAAAACCAGTCTCGTTATGAAAGATGCGCTTTCCGGGAAAGAGTGGGTGATTGTCAACAGGATAGTGTTCTAGGAGTTCATTGAGGTCGTCGTTTGAGGCTGTATCAATAGCAACCTGGTAGAGAGCATTATCTAGACACGGCGATAATAAAAAAAAGGTCAAATCACGCACGATCTGGTCCCGAATGGATTTGACAGCGCTCGATGCGGCGTTGCTGGGATTGTACTCAAAATCAGGCGGAGAAGCATCGTTTTCATCCTTTATCCACGGCTGCAGATTCTGCATCAGAACACGAGGCCAGATTTTCGGAAAACGTACCAGCTCCTTCTTTACAACCGTCGGAGGCAGCATGTAAACAGAAAATACATAGTCTTTCTTTCGGTCAACCAAAGATTTGATCATCACATCATATGCCGTCTTGTTGGTGAGCCCTTTCTTTGCCGCATTCACGGGTCTATCGAATTTCCACTTCAAGGACGCGATAGGGAGGTTGCTTATTTTTGTATGGCATCCGGTGGCAATGATGAGCAAAAAGTCAGAGAAATCAATGGCTGATTGAAATTTGTAGGGACCAAGCTCCGTCGTCTGCGTAGGTGGAGTCCTAGTGGAGGATTTACGGACATTGAGAGAAGGGGGCGGCGGCGTTTCCACATACACGTAGAAAGACATTTCCACGAACTCGTCATCAGTGGCATCGGCAGGCGCAGAGAGCTTGCGCTTATTGGAGTCAGGCTTGGTGGGAACAAACTCTATCGAGGAGTCGGAATCGCAGCCATCTTCGATCGCGTCATTTTCGTCCGTTTTCGTCCTCTTCTTAGCTTTTGCGGATTTAGCTTTCGTAGCACTTTGGGCTTTGTTGGGGGATGAGAGGGGGGAGTATTTATCGTTACGACTGCTGCTGGGAGCGGGCTTGTAGCCAAACCATCGCGTTCGGACTTGCGAAGGTTCTGCTGGGTCAGTATAGTGCAGCTAAGTATGCTGTGACGCACCATCAGGATCTAGGCTACCAACAATGTCCCGGATATCCTCTCCAACTCGGCTAACCTCCTTATTCTTAGGCCTGGGTGCCATGCTGCGCGTATGACGAGGAAGAGACAACGCCGGAAGTGAACCGAGAAAGGCACGTTGTTTGGCGCCCAAACAGCCAAATTTGGCCAAATCCATTTTTGGACACCGATCAAAAAAATGATGTTTGTCTCAAAGTTTTCTGGAACAGCTGTAAAATTGTTTAATTATGAATACCCGGACAACCCGGCGGCGAAGGGTGTCGCAATAGTCCTGAACCGGGAAATAACGAACACTGAAGGAGTGAAAATACATTACCTTATCCCAGGGAAGGCCCTCCTCGCCGTCATCCCGTGGCATGGCACACAGACCATAACGGTACTGGGCCTCTACGCCCCTACAGAATCTGATGAAGAAAAGATAGAGTACTGGGACACCCTATGTAATTTATGGCTCACCATTGATCTACCCGTGCCAGACGCCGTGGGCGGCAACCTTAACCTTGTGCCCGATGCGATAGATCGCATGCCGCACCGTACAGATTCCGACGCAGTTGTCAACGCATACCTCAGATTTGTCCGTCTTCTTGAGCTAAAAGACGGATTCAGGCATAATAACCCGGAAACGAAAGCGTACACTCACGTAAGTACCCATGGGACGCTATCCTGCATCGACCGAATCTTAGTCTCGCCCAAACTGCTAAAAAACAGTCACAATTGGGGGATCAGTGATGTCGCAGGAGGCCTCACGGACCATAGGATGGTCTCAGTGACGATTTCCGCTCCCGGGGCCCCATTCATAGGCAAAGGCAGGTGGTCCGCCCCACTTTTCCTGCACTACGACAAAGAATTTATGGATCTCGCAATAGAAGAAGCCTGTAAGCTTGAGGACTCAATGTTGGAACCACGTACCGAGTTGTGTAATGCTCAGACAAAATTTGAAGAATTTAAGGATGCTACCATAGCACATGCACAGAAGAGGGCAAAAACTGCAGTGGGTGCATCAGAAAAAAAGAAGAAGGCCCTGGTAAACGAGCGTGAAACATTACTGAATGGCCCGTCTAAAGATCCTGCGACGGAGATCGAGGTAGACCCAGGTCCCATGATTGATAACGAAAACCCAACCGCGCAGGAAGAGCGCCGCCCGTTAGTGAGAGAAAAGTCACAAGAAGAAGTCGCCGAGCTTGTCGTGGCGATCGAGAAGAAAATTGACGAATTAGTTGACCGTCAGCATGAGAGGAAAAGGCTGGAGACGAAAGTTCGCGGCTACACGGAGTTAAACCATATCACCAAATATGCAGTCAACCTTAGCAAAGACAAGACACCGAGGGACACATTAACTTACCTCCGCCGCACGGATGTCATGCCTGAAAGGGGTAGCCGGCGCTCATCTGAGATGGCAGAAATTGCGCGGGACTACCACAATGACCTGCAGTCAGATGAGATAGGCATCGACCTAGAAGAACGGGAAGCAGCCCGCAAGATAGCCTTGGATTTACTTCCCCACCCGGGGGAGGATGCGGATATGAGACCACTAGCTGAAAAATTGACCGAAGCCGACGTTCTCGAGGCTCTCTTGGACTCGGCAGCCGGAAAAGCAGCCGGGATAAATGGGCTTGCAACCGAATTTTGGCGACGTCTAGAAGCAATCCATAGAGAAAACAAGAAGGATGAAGAGAATGGTGCGCCTAAGAGGCGAACCTGTGACATTATCAAGGTACTTACCTGGGTCTTCAACGACATTGAGGAGCATGGCATGATGGATGGATCCAAATTCTCATTGGGCTGGATGTGCCCCCTTTTCAAGAAAAAAGACAGAACAGATATAGCAAATTACCGGCCTATCATGGTACTGAACTCAGACTACAAAATCTTCACTAAGGCACTGTCCAACAAGTTGAGTAGAGTAGCTGCCTACCTGATCCACAAAGACCAGTCCGGCTTCATGAAGGGGCGGAAGATAACCGACGCCATTTACCTAGCAATGGAAGTTGTTGAATACTCGGAGGACGACCTACAAAACGGCGTCATCGTTGCTCTGGATCAAGAGAAAGCGTACAACAAAACCCTCCACCCCTATCTCTGGGACACGCTTCACACACATGGCCTTCCGGATCTTTTCATCAATATGGTGAAAGCCCTGTACAAATTCGCGGACACGCACGTAATCGTCAATGGCGAGATAAGTTCGTCCTTCAAGGTCACGAGAGGGGTACGCCAAGGAGACCCGTTATCATGCCTGTTATTCAACTTAGCGATTGAGCCACTAGCCTCGATGTTGCGGGGTTCAGACCTCAAGGGGTACTCCATACCTGGCATAGCAGAGAAGGCTGTAGTCCAACTGTTTGCAGATGATACTACAGCCTACCTAAGCGAATATGATAGCTTCGAGGACCTAAATAAAATTCTGGACAGATGGTGCCTCGCATCAGGGGCCCGATTTAACGTTACGAAAACTGAAATCATACCCTTTGGAACTCCCGAATTCCGCAAGCATCTACTAGAGACCAGGCAACTTAATGCTGATGATACTCCCATCCCACCCAACGTCCATGTCGCAAGGGAGGGGGAGGCCGTCCGAATACATGGGAGTTTCATTGGAAACGGTGTCGACGCTTTCGGGGTTTGGACACCGGTGTTAGAAAAGATCGACTCCGACTACGAGAGGTGGGCAAGTCTTAACCCCACCTTAACTCTGAAGAAAAATGCGGATCAAATAATAGCGGGCTCCCGCTCGCAGTACTTGGTGCAAGTTAATGGAATGCCTAAGGCGGTGACAAAGCACATACTGAAATCACAAAGGGAATTCATAAATGATTCCAAGTCGTCCATGATTGCACGCGACACACTTATGATGCCCCGCGAACAGGGAGGCATTGGTCTACTGTTATATCCGTGCACACACACCCAGCCCTCGGCCGGTATTCTCTCCTATGGCCGAACTCGACCGGCCGTCCTTCCGGACTTCCGGCAACCGGTCGACCCGGTTGCCGCTCGGAACGGGTTTTTACGCAATGAAGGATTACTGAGCGTTTCCCGTTTATCCGTATGTCCATACGATTCCAACTTCCAGTTTTAGATGTCGCTTTGTCCGACTCAAACTTCTATCTCCTATTTGGACTTTGCTTTGACATTACTACTTATAGTATGACACGTATGTCTACGTATTTAAGCCCTATGTACTATGCTGTATTCTTCAGTTGATAATTAACGTGCTTAGCCTCTTCTCCTTTGCTTGGCTCCTTGAGTCCTCTCGTCCGGACTTCATCCGGACGTCTATCTCTCATCCTCTCCGCTCGATTGGCCAGATAGTAACGCTCACCCTATACGACACTCTTGTGGTGCTTGCGTCCATCCTAGGCCGACCGGTCATCTAGTTATTATCCGGTAATCTCTTCCGGTAACCGGCATCCGAACGACCGGCCGGCATCCGGTCAACCGACCCGACTCGGGATTTAACAGTATTATCAAACTCACCTATCTCGGCTGATTCATGTCTCATTACAGTGATCACACGCTTCCTGGCACGTTCTCTTCGGCTCGTGGCCAGCGTGATCCACGACGCAATTCTCGGCTATTCGGCCAAATCGTTCCTCTTTCCCCTCTGGCCCAGACTCTTGGAGCGGCTCAGCCCGCTTCCACATACTTGGCTGGTCCCATTTCTACTCCGATTCCTTCCGGCGTTACTATCCGCCGGTCGATGCCTGATCGTCCTACTGTCGTTCCGGTCACTGTTCCGGGTCTCGTTACTACACCCTGGACACCCGAAAACCCAACGGTATATCCCCGTTCTCCTCATCCGATTCGAACTCGACCTTTATTGTGGAAACCGGGCCCATTCTTGAGCCTCGGTTCGAGGAAGTTCCGGAGGATTCTGCGGATGAGCATCCACGCTCTCGGATCCTTCCGCCTTCCATTCACGGTACTCCTCCTCCTCCCGATCCTTCTGATGGAGGAGATGATGACGATGATAACGGTGGCAACGATGAACCTCCTCATCCAACTGATCCTCCCGGGCCCGGCCCTGAAGGCCCGCCCGGTCCTCAGGGACCACCCGGTCCGCCCGGTCTGCCTGGCCAAGGCCCTCTGGGTGGAGGTGGTGGTGGTGGAGGTGGCGGCGGAGGTCATGGTGGCCCGGCAGGTCCTGCCCGCCAGGCCCCGACTCCGGATCCCAACGAGCATCTTTTTATTCAGACTCTAACCTCGTTCTGGGATGCCGTCGACATCTGGAATCGGCACACTTCAGCTCCTTGTTCTACAAAGTCGAATCTCCGGAATCCGGACACCTTTGACGGTTCCGATCCGGCCAAATTAAACCCGTTCCTCACCCAGTGCTACCTTCATTTCGCCGAACGCACGCAGGATTTCCCCACTGATGACAACAAAATCCTTTTCATGATTTCTTATCTTCGGGGTACTGCTCAGCAATGGTTCGCTCCCAATCTGTACAATCCGACTTCCGTTCCAGCTTGGGATGGAAACTTTCCGGTCTTCGTCCAGGAGCTTACCATGAACTTCGGTCCGCACGATCCGGTTGGGGACGCAGAAGATCGCATCCAGCTCTGTCGCATGAAACATGGCGACCAGATCGCGACTTATGTCATCGAATTCGACCAACTCGCGCTTCTCACCCAGTGGGGCGATCCCGCCCTCCAGCATCAGTTTTATGAGGGTCTCCCTTGCCGGATCAAGGATGACATGGTACATCATGCCTACGTCAATTCCTTAGCTGGGGTTAAATCTGTTGCCCGGCTCATCGACACCCGGTATTGGAAGCGCGAAGGCGAGAAGGAGCATGAACGGGATCGCGACAGAGGCTCCGGAGGCGGAGCCGGTGCCGGCAATGCGCCCGGTACTGGTGGCCGTACCGGAAAACCCTCTGGTGGGCAGGGTGGTGGAAAGAAGGGGGCTTCCAACAAGACCCCTTCACCGGCACCTGCTTCCGGCGCGAAAGGCACCGGTAAGCAGGCTGGGAATCCCGGAGCTGGCGCTGCCGGTAAAGCTGCTGACGCTTCTAAGCCGAAGCGTAAGCCTTACGCCGATAAGCTTGATAGCCATGGGAAACTCAAGCCGGAGGAGCGTGAACGCCGGAGGAAACTCGGTCTCTGCATGTTTTGCGGAGGTAGTGGTCATACTGCGGAGGACTGTAAAAAGCGTCTGCAGGAGGCTCAGGCGAAAGCCGCTTCTACCGAGTCCTTGACCGGTCAATCCGGTCAGGCGTCGAACTCTCAGGGCGATAAGTCCTCCGAGTCAAAAAAATAGACAGCAGCTCGGAATCCTCTACTCCCGGTCCGAGTTGCGTTGACTCCAGGGAGCTTCCTGAGGTTCGTCTCAACACGTCCACTCTTTCTACTAATGCCCTTTATGTCCATCTTGAATCCTCCCTCGTCCGGTCCAATATCTCCGTTCCGGACGAATGTTCAACCATTCCTCCGTCTTGTATATCATCGCTTGCCGTGGGATTCAACTCCCGCTTACGGACTCTCATTGACTCCGGATCGTCTCATTGTTTTTTATCTATGATTATCTGCGAATTATATGGTTTTGTCCCGTACGCGGTCCCTCCGGTTAAGCTCCGGTATCTCGACGGCTCCTCTTCTATCATTAACCGGAAGCTTCGGCTACTCATCCGGTTCCCTTCCGGCGATGTCCACCTTCAGGACTTCTTCGTTACCCGTCTTGATTCTCCTTGCGACTTGGTTCTGGGATACAATTGGCTTCACCGCTTTAATCCGTTGATTAACTGGTCGGACGCCACTATCACTTTCCGAACCAACACCTCTGGTCTATCCTTGTCGACACCACCAGCTACTATGCCGGTTCCCGCTTCGGTTGCTCCGGTTACGGACGAGGCGCCTTCGGTTTCGGTTTATCCGGCTGACGCGCCTACACCGATGGTAACGACTTCGCCGGTTCCTGGTCCTTCGATGGACACTTCCGGTCCTTCTATGGACACTCCTGGGGCCTTTGCGCCTCGACCGTTCACTACCCCTCCACCTGTGTCGTTGGTTTCTGCCGCGGCTTACCGCGCCATTATTCGAGACAAGGATACTGTCCAGTATACCTTGTGTGCGACTCCGTCCGAGGAAGCGACAGCTCGTGCTGCTTCGACCGGTCAACCGGACACTACCGGTTTGCCTCCGGAATATCATGACTTCGCTGACGTATTCTCTGAGCAGGAAGCTTATAATCTTCCTCCTCATCGAGAGTTTGATCTCAAGATCGAAACTGCGGAAGGCGAACTTCCTCCGGTCAGACATGTCTATTCCCTTTCCCAAGCTGAGTTAGCTGCTCTTCGAGACTTTATTGACAAGGATTTAAAGTCGGGTTTTATATACCCTTCTCGTTCGAGTCATGGAGCTCCAATCCTTTTTGCCAAAGAAGAAGGACGGTTCTCTCCGGCTTTGCGTCGATTACCGGGGACTTAACCGGATCACTAAGAAAGATCGGTATCCGCTTCCACTCATCGCAGATCTCCTCGACGCGCCTGGAAAGGCACGCATCTACACCAAACTCGATCTCCGACATGCCTATCATCTCCTCCGGATCACTCCCGGTGACGAACCGAAAACTGCTTTTCGCACTCGCTATGGATCGTATCAGTTCCGGGTAGTCCCGGAAGGCCTCACCAACGCGCCGGCCGCTTTTCAGCGCTTCTTGAACACCATTTTCGCCGATTTGTTGGACGTGAACGTCATCGTATACTTGGATGACATCCTCATGTACTCTGATGATCCGGCTGATCATACGGCTCATGTTCGTGAAGTACTCCGCCGGTTGCGTGAGGCTGGCCTTTACTGCAAACTTCCAAAATGCGAATTCAGTATCACCACGTGCGAGTATCTTGGCTACATCCTTTCGCCGGACGGC
Organism: Mycena leptocephala; assembly: GCA_029378395.1. Classification (NCBI taxonomy): domain Eukaryota; kingdom Fungi; phylum Basidiomycota; class Agaricomycetes; order Agaricales; family Mycenaceae; genus Mycena; species Mycena leptocephala. The sequence goes on along the minus strand of JARJLF010001301.1, from coordinate 66,384 downwards.
TTCTGGATGTCTCCGGAGAAGATTGCAGCTGTCGTGGACTGGCCTTTACCTCGGAAAGTTAAAGATATCCAATCTTTCCTTGGTTTCTGTAACTTTTATCACCGGTTCATATGGAATTATTCAGATATCACCATTCCGCTCGCCCGGCTCACCCGGTCGAACGTCCGGTGGTTTTGGTCGGCCGAATGTCAAATGGCCTTCGACACGCTCAAACGAGCATTCACGGAACCCCCAGTTTTGCACCACTGGGTCCCCGGCCGGCAAATTACTGTCGAAACCGATGCTTCCGACTACGCCATCGCCTCGATCCTCTCAATTGTTGGCGACAATGGCGAAATCCACCCGGTTGCGTTCTGGTCCCGGTCCCTTGGGCCATCGGAACTCAACTACAACACGCACGACAAGGAACTCTTGGCGATCTTTGATGCCTTTACTCAATGGCGTCACTACCTCGAAGGATCTGCCTTACCGGTCGACGTTGTCACGGACCACAAGAACCTGGAATACTTCGCGACGACTAAGGTACTTACCCGTCGCCAAGTCCGGTGGTCCGAGTTCCTTTGCCATTTTAATATGGTCATCCGGTTCCGACCGGGTAAGCTCGGTGGTAAACCCGACGCGTTAACTAGACGATGGGACGTCTACCCTAAAGAGGGGGATAGGACCTATGGTCGGTTGAATCCTCAAAATTTTCGGCCGATTTTTACCCAAGATCAACTTTCCGCGTCACTCCGAGCCTCTCTTCTCGAGGAAATCGTTCTTCGAGCCACCTCGTTATGGATGTTGACAGCTTCACGCCAACATCAAGTCACACATTACCGACGATCCGGCCAGTGTAGCCGGCACTACTGCGCTTCATCCGGTCAACCTTCGCGCTGGACTATCGACTCTTCCGGTATGCTCAGGTACGACGAGCGCATTTGGGTTCCTATTGTTACCGGTAACGCTCCGGAAGCATTGCGAGTACGTGTTCTTCAACATATGCATGATCACATACTGTCCGGTCACTTCGGGCAGAACCGCACCCTAGCCCTCGTCCGACGAGAGTACACTTGGCCGGAACTCCGGACGTTCATCCGGAAGTACTGCAAGTCATGTATTGTCTGCAAGCGCAACAAGGCTCCTCGGCATCGGCCTTATGGTCTGCTGAAGCCTCTTCCGATCCCTCTTCGTCCTTGGCATTCAATATCCATGGACTTCATTGAACAACTTCCCCTTTCCGGCGAGTTTGATTGCATTCTCGTCATTTGTGATCGTTCTTCCAAGCAGGTCATCCTTATCCCCTGCGACGTTCATATTACATCGGCCGGTCTTGCCCGGCTCTTCCTCCTTCACGTTTTCTCCAAACACGGTGTTCCCAGTCACGTTACATGCGACCGGGGTACGGAATTCATCTCGGCTTTCTTCCGGTCCCTTGCCGAACTCCTCAGTATGGAAATGCACTATACGTCCGGTTATCATCCTTTGGCCGATGGCCAAACCGAACGCATGAACCAGACTGTCGAGCAGTACATTCGGATCTTTTGCTCGTACCAACAGGACGACTGGGACAAGCTCTTGCCTTTGGCCGAGTTTGCTCTCAATAACGCTCCGAATGCTTCTACCGGTATTTCGCCTTTCTACGCGAACAAGGGATATAATCCGGCAATTACAGTCCATCTGGAACGCGATGTCGCCAACACTTATGCCAAAGATTTTGCGGTCGATTTACAAGATCTCCACCAGTTCCTTCGTGAACAGATCGCGTTTGCGCGCGACCGGTACAAGGAGACAGCCGACCGGATCCGGGTATCTCTGTTGGTGATCAAGTTTTCGTTTCGACCAAATTCATCAATACTACTCGACCGACAAAGAAGTTCACCGAAACTTTCCTCGGTCCGTACGAAGTTATCGGAAAACCATCAGCTGCGTCTTACCAGGTGCGATTACCTAAATTGCTCTCCCAAGTTCATCCGGTTTTCCATGTTTCTCAACTCGAGCCCCATTTTCCGAACCCATTCCCCGGTCGAGAGGAACCAGCTCCGGCTGCCGTGGAAATCATCGACGGTGACGAACACTTCGAAATCAAACAGATTGTTGACTCGAAGCTCGACCGGCGTTACCGGATGAAACTCCGGTATCTTGTTGAGTGGCTCAGTTACGAAAATAGCGATGAACAATTCAGTTGGGTTAGTGCGGACGACATTGACGCGGCCGAACACATCAATAACTTCCACCGACGTTTTCCGAACAAACCCGGTCCAGATCATTAAACTCACTCAAGATTCACACTATTCGAGTCATCCGGACTCGGCCGGTTTTGTTTCACATTCTATATACATTATACAATTACTAAAATTCCAAGAAAGATATCTATTATACATTTACGAGTCCGGCGCCTTTTCATCTCCATCCTTGGCTTCCGGCTCCTCGTCCAGTTCCTTCTCCTTCCCTTTTTCCTCGGCCGGCATTTCGTCATCCGAGTCGAGGATCTTGATTACCAACTTACCATCGTCGTTCTTGTGCGTGGTAATCTTTAACTCCTTCAATTGCATCTCGGTTAATTTGACATCGGCCGGTGGCATTTGCTCCTCGACCGGTTCGGGTTTCGGTTCCACCACCGCTTCACCATCTGTCTCGGAAGTCACCGGCTGCGTTTGTTCAGCAACCGGTGCACTCTCGATGACCGGCTGTGCCGGTACCCTGGGCGGGACTTCCACGATCTTGTATTGGGGCCGGTTGACGTCGACCGGGACCTCCTCCACCTTGACCGGCTTCTCGACCGGTTTTGCGTTTGTGGTGGGGTCCCCCGATGGACCAGCCACGTCCTCGATCTCCACCTCTCCAGGGGTCTTCTCCTTCTCCTCGGTCGACAGACCGGATGGACCGGCTAATCCTTTGACCTCGGATAGAGGCGAGCTCCCAATCCGGAATTCGTCGGGCCAACCCGCGTTGGAAAAATTCCCCGCAGGGACCGACACCCGGGAGCTCGACCGGTCGCGAACCGGTACATCCGTGTCCACATCCATCTCATCGTCGACCACCCTTCTCTGCACCCAACAACGTTTCCGACTCGTTCCTTCTCCCCGGTCAACATCCGAGCCTTCACCTTCTGCCTTGCGTTTTTCGGCCTTACGTCTCTTCGCCCGGAAATCGGCGAAAGCGTCGGGTGCCGGATCTTCACCCGCTGGAGGATAGGCGTCGATCTGCTGGCGCAGAAAACCGACGGCATCCGGAAAAGCGTCCGGGTAAGCGAGCTGGATGATTTCCAGCAACGCTTCTACTCCGGAGTACGTATACCAGGCCGTAGCCTGTGCTTCTGCCTCTCTCCTCGCACTCTGGCGTGCACCCCGCTCCAACGGGGCAACTCTCTCCCTCAATTCGTTGATTCTCGTTGCCGGCCGCTCATACCCATCATTTGCTCGATGGGCCGAGCGACCGGTCCGATGATGGGTGACCCGGGACCCCGACTGAACACGGCCAGTCGTCCGGTCGCCCCTCGACCGACCTTCCTTCGCCCTTTTTGCCTCCCGACGCTTGTTGGTTCTACGCTCCTGCCCGGTGTTTGTGCAACGAAGTTTCTTCTGCTGGCACCGTCTGCACGAGCAGTGTGGCGGATCGGCTTCGCACCGGAGCTGGTGCTTCTCGCACTCCTCGCAGGCTAAATCAAAACAAAATCAGTACCGGTTGACAACCGGTCACTGCGACGCACCTCCTCGGTTCTCATCCTCCGAGTACACCTCTTTCGGATCCCTTTCGCTCGAGTCCTCCGACACTGGGTCATCTTCATCTCCGACCGGCCCGGATGGGGTCGGTGACCAGTGGATAATGACCGGGTCGGGTGTGATTCCCCGGGCGAAGCGCGGATGAGCGGCGTCGAGCTCTCGCATCTCACTCAGCGCCTGAGTGAGGTTGGCGATGGACGCCTGCGCGTTCCGAACTGTTTCGTTTTCGGCCGCCAAAGCGGACTCTACCCGGCTCATTACCTCCTCACGGCGCTGCTCAAGCACCTTGCACTCTCGCTCCTCGCGCTCGCGCTCCTCCTCCTCCTCCTGGGCCTGCGTCATCTTCCCCTTCCCCTTGTCCTTCCCTCCGCTTCCCCTGGCTCCTTCCTCGCTGGGCCGCCTCTCATCTCCACCATTGCCTTCATCGGCGTTGTTCGCGTTCGATCCGAGGTTGGGTGGGGCGGCGTCCATGTTGTTGTCGGGCGAGGTTGTGGTGGCAAGAAGCAAGATGAAATTTTCACTTACGGCATGATCGATCAATTGCATAAGCGATCGATTTTCGGGCCTCCGGGCCAGCGGCCCGTCAGGCTGTCCTTTTTCACGACACTCAGGCGACAAAATTTTACCATATTCTTTTTTCACATTTCCTTCATCCACCATGCAGAAATCCACCGCATTACGCAACCGGTCTTCGACCGGTATCTTGGTGTTCCTCGGGGCGAGGAACCCAAGAGGGGGATACTGTTATATCTGTGCACACACACCCGGCCCTCGGCCGGTATTCTCTCCTACGGCCGAACTCAACCGGCCGTCCTTCCGGACTTCCGGCAACCGGTCGACCCGGTTGCCGCTCGGAACGGGTTTTTACGCAATGAAGGATTACTGAGCGTTTCCTGTTTATCCGTATGTCCATATGATTCCAACTTCCAGTTTTAGATGTCGCTTTGTCCGACTCAAACTTCTATCTCCTGATTTGGACTTTGCTTTGACATTACAACTTATAGTAATGACACGTATGTCTACGTATTTAAGCCCTATGTACTATGCTGTATTCTTCAGTTTGATAATTAACGTGCTTAGCTTCTTCTCCTTTGCTTCACTCCTTGAGTCCTCTCGTCCGGATGAAGTCCGGACGTCTATCTCTCATCCTCTCCGCTCGATTGGCCAGATAGTAACGCTCACCCTATACGACACTCTTGTGGTGCTTGCGTCCATCCTAGGCCGACCGGTCATCTAGTTATTATCCGGTAATCTCTTCCAGTAACCGGCATCCGAACGACCGGCCGGCATCCGGTCATCCGACCCCGACTCGGGATTTAACATCTACTCAACCTGGAAGCACGCAATGAAGCGCAGTTACTACTGAAGGCTGCAGCACTCGCCAAAACAGACCCAGGGAAGAGATCGCACTGGGCGTCCCTCGCTCTTCACAGCTTATCAAAACACATAGTTAAGTCACCACTGGTAGCCGAGGAGGCAAAGACGAACCTGATGATCCAGAATATAAAAGTGAATCAACGCGCTCCTCCAAAGCTACACAAGGATATGGTAAAATGCTTGAACAAATATGGAATTGGATTCGAGACGGTGCATCCCTCTACAGAAGTGCAAAGGGAGCTGCCACTATGGCACCACCCAGGTGAAAACGGCAAGAAGAGGCAGGTAAACAACGGCGAAAAGGCTAGTTGTCTGCGAAACAACCACGCCGCTAAAAAAGTTGGTGATGGCATGGACCTGACTCAGCGTCTTGACGACCCAGCACACGAGAAGCAGGCTGCATGTGAATGCGTAGCTTGCGAGGAAGACAGGACGAGTCGGGGATGTGGAAATCCCCATGCGTGCGCAACAGCCGCAGCCTCCCGCTTGGGACAAATCCTCGAAAAGTGGGTCCCTCTGCCAGGCGAGGCCGGGGATTTCACACCCGGGAACATGCGCGTGGGCCAGAACGAAGAAGCCGGGCTGTTCGTGCCCCCCAAAAAAATAGAGACCCTCACCCAGGGCCTTCGCGCCATGACTCGTAGAGCGACTGAACTGCCAGAACGCAACACCCCACCAGTACGACGAAGGGGGACAATAGCACCACCAGCCCCGGCAACAGTGGAAATCTACATTGCCAGGGCAGTACACGCACCTTCAAGTACAAAAGCCCGCGCTGCGGCAGGAGTTTTCATCGAGGCCCAAGACATTCGGAATGGAGGAAAATGCATTCCTATTACAGGAGTACAGTCTCAATATGCGGCAGAACTATTTGCAGCGTTAGTAGCTGTCAGGATGGCAAATGGTGAATCAACTCTTACAATAACCAGCACCCAGACCTACGCCAGAGAGGCGATGAACAAAAAGCTCTCTGGCTGGGAGCATGAAGGGTGGGTAGGGGTGCCACACCGCGATGTACTGTGCTGCCTATCTGCTGAGCTTAAGGCTCGGAAAGCACTTCAGTCAACCCTTTTCCCAGACCCATAGGGTCTAACTGTTTCCAATACATAATGGGTCCTATGGGGGGCAGATTTGGCAGGAGTACTCAGGGGGTGTGTTGGAAGTTGTAAATTGGAGTCGAGACGCAATTAGAATACCGGCCCGGAATGTATCACATGACCAATCATTATCTTGTCTTTGTACTCGTCGCACATTGCTGCTACATTCTTGGGATCCAATCTCCAACAATAACTCAGGCCAGTCATCTTCTTTCTCCCGCCACAGGGACTCTGCTGCCCGCCAGACAGTCTCCTGGCCCGGGCTCGCACACTTCAGCAGGATATGTTCCAGGCCTCGGTAACACCGCTGCATCCACTGCATACAGCGCGTTCCTCACATTCCGGTATATGGGTCCAATACTTTCCTATACGATGGGCATTATGGATACTTTTCCAGAGAAATTGCGCCGTCCGCGGGAGGAAGTCTTTCGATGACACGGCCTTCCATATATCGGTATCAGTCACACACCTACCAAAGGTTTCTTCCGCCGCTGCCCTTACGGTCTGGAGCATTTTTTGTGTTGAGTGTCGTGGGACCCGGGCTTGTACGTCCGATTTTATTTCCCGTATGCTGCGATAGAATACACGCTGCTTATTTCCTTGTAGGCTCAAGCCAGGGAGGGCCGTGCCTGGAGGCAATGTGAGTTCCCATTGCTCCTCAGTCCGCACCCTCGCTGCTCCCTTAGCTAGTGCAGAAGCGAGTCGGCATCACGCCCTCTCGGGTGAGCCGGGGTTTGCTACCTTAAAGATAGTTGGTGCTTTCCGCACTTCAGTCAACCCTTTTCCCAGGCCCATAGGGTCTAACTGTTTCCAATACATAATGGGTCCTATGGGGGGCAGATTTGGCAGGAGTTCCCACACATAGAGGGAAGGACCACAGCTTCCCATATTGCCAATTTGGGCTTCCCACTTTGATGTGGGATTTCCCAGGGGGTCACATCACTGGGACCAAACAAATCGCGATACTGCATGCATTTCTGCATGTACTGGACTGCAAATAGGTGAATCTAAAAGCCCTTGCATGCCTTAGCCTGTAGAAGGTGCCATGTCCAATAATATCAACATTTATGCCGGCCCTATTAAATGCCCTCCCCCTGCTTGTATGCACTGGCACTTGTAGCATTGGCCACATACAGGGTTGAATGTAGTATGTGCAGGCTGTACATGGTCTGTAATAGCCTGCAGGGCATGGATGGACTTGCAGGTTGGGGCACAGGGGTATGCATAGGATGTTTGATTGTAGCTTGGGGAATGGGTAGGGCATGGGCTATGTGATCCAGACTCATACCTTGGGTACTGGGTTGCAGTAGAGATTAGTATATAGCCTCCATACATCGGTTCAGCATAGGCTACGCCATCTATCCAGGCTTGTACCTTACAGTACAGGGGGTGTACCATACCTCATCCAGGATCATACCTTTGGGACCAATGTGCAATATACACTGGGGATTCAGCATGGCTACACCATCTATCCATGCTTGCACCTTGGGGTACATGTATCATACCTCATCCAGGCCATTCCCACTTCTGGCACTCCATCTGGTCTGTCCCACTGCAAAAAAATTGCTTGTGGGATGTCCCATTTCCCTCTGGGAATTCCCAGATTAAGGCTCACTTGGGGTGTCCCACATGTGCTATGGGAATGACCACACCTACCATAAATGGCAGGTATGGTCATCCCCAGTTACTACCATAAATGGAAGATATGGTCATCCCCAGTTGCTACCATAAATGGCAGGTATGGTCTTTCCCAGTTGCTGCCATAAATGGCAGGTATGGTCCTTCCCAGTTAGTTCCTGTTCAGGACATTAACGCTTTCTGCCTAAAAAGGAAGTACTCTACATCAACCCTTCCCTTGCACACAATGTACTATCTATAACAGCCTAATTACTGGGCCCACTACATATGGTTAGTCCCTAAGTCTCAGAGCCCCCAAAATCTGCAAGATGCTTGGTGCAAGCCTAGACTATTGGGCAGAAATAATATTTTTGTTGTGAGTCAGGGATAGTATTTGCCTGCGCTTAGAACACAGCCCATCATGTCTTTTGGCTAAGCCTGTGAGCTACAATTTTAATTGGCCTGTATACCTGATTAACCCGAAAAGCTCCAAAAAAAAACTACAGGGTTCAAACTCAGGAGCATCAGACCTGGGCTTTATCAGCAACCCAAAACATGCATGATATGCTGCTGTCTTGGTAACCCAGACATTCACATGATCTCGCTTTATCCCTGTAATCTTATCTCGGAATGATCCTTGCATTGGACATAAATGATAAGAAAATGATGGCCTGAGATCATGCTAGAATGTCTGGGGCATTTGGTACAGAAACACCCCCTACTGGGTCACACCCCTTCTCCCCATCCTTCCCCTGCAGGATGCCATTCTGAGGGGAGTGTGAGACGAAAAGTGTGACTTGATGGAGGGTGTCGCTATACCAACTGCCCCAGACATTCTAGCATGATCTCGGGCCATCATTTTCTTATCATTTATGTCAAACGCTATGGCATTTTCCGAGATAAGATTACAGGGATGCAGAAGATCACGCTAGAACATCTGGGTTACCGAGACAGGCCCCAGACATTCAGGCGTGATCTCAGCATTTTCCGAGATAAAATTACAAGGATCCAGAAGATCACGCTAGAATGTCTGGGTTACCAAGACAGCATGATATATACCACTACACCAGGGAACCTGTACCTTTTGTGGTAGTTATGACCCACATGCCAACCTAACATCACTCTTTCAATTTAGTCCTATTTTGCACACCTGTCACTGTCAAATTAACCATCATTTATTGCCGGCTGTGGGAATTTATTTTGCGTTTTGTGCAACAACCAAGGGCTCTTTCCCAGAACTGTCAATACAGTCAGAGAGCCCTCAGCAAGCTGTATAACTTTCGTTTTGACCATATTTTTAGACACCAACCACTAACTTCCTTTTTTGGCCACTACGCTTCTTTCCCAAAAAGGAAATTACAGTGTTTTCCCCTCCTCTAGGCAGAATTCAACTGTTTTGGATGGTCTAACTCATTGGGCAGGATAGAATTCACCACAGAACATGATGTGAAGCATACCCAGAAGCACTACATCTCTGTGAGAGCCTTGAAATGGGCAGAGTGATTGATTCACCTCTTAACATGAATATCTTGGGAATATTGCGGATCATTACGATCCAACTGCTGCCACAATATCCCCTATGTCATAGACATGCCCTCCACATGGTAAAACGGCTCTTGAGTCAGCAGGAGAGCATATTCTCACCATATTCTGAAACACCATGAGGGCTTCATTGTGACGGCATCTAGTCAGCTAAGTCATTGCATTTATGACACTAGGTCCCATATCATGAATATAAAATCATAAGTGAGGCCATCAGCTCAATTGTTCATTGCTAGGTCCTCATCAAAGGTGAACATGCTCAGAATGAGTATTCACCCAATTTTACATGTGCCACCATTGAATACTGTGTGATATAGATTCAAACCAAATATTACAATCTAACCAAACATAGAAAGCCAAGAATCATCGGATTATATGTCTTTGAAGATCCAGAATCTCAAGTGACATTTTTCGCTTCTTTGGTGAATTAGGGTCCATGCAGAGCTAATAGCTCGATATAAACAACAGAAAAGTGAACAGACATGATGAAAGATGGATATTACACTTTATTTGAAGGATTTTGGTCAAGATTTGGCCAGATGGTGTTTTCATCCATCTGCAATAAGTGCACTTCATACTGCTATATAAGTCATCCACTCGGAAATACCATTTACCTGAAACTTGGCCAAATTTCTTGGGATACAGTTGAATATTGATCTTTCATTATGTCTCTTTTCATTTAGAGTGTTTATTTTGCAGTAGCTGCTTTGGATGGTGCCCTATTCACCAAATAAGCGAAAAATGTCATGTGACATTATGAGACTTCCAGCCCATATATTGGCATGATTCTGGGATCCAGACATTGGGAGAAGCAGTGGAATGCTTGTTGAATTCTTTCCCTCCATTATAAACCTTGCAAGCAGAGCAAATGAGGTGAAAATGCATAGAAACACATTAACACACTTAATGTTTGCTTATAGCTCAGCTCTGTGGGCCAACACCCATCAGACATCTTTTTACACATGGTGATTATTCTATGATGGGGTTTTCAACATGCCAGATCAATGCATGACCTGGCAATGGAGCAATGATGGCATGGTGAACTAGGATGAAAACATGCTCCTTTTCTTCCTGGGAATCTATTTTAGTGTGATAAGCATGTATTGATACAACTTGTTAGTAGGCTGGAATGTCGTCCTGGCACCTGTATCACTATATCACAAAGATATAATGCTGCAGAGGTGAATACATCACTCTGCCCATTTCAGGGCTCTCACAGAAATGTAGTGCTTCTGGGTATGCTTCACATCATGTTCTGTGGTGAATTCTATCCTACCCAATGAGTTAGACCATCCAAAACAGTTGAATTCTGCCTAAAGGAGGGGAAAACACTGTAATTTCCTTTTTGGGAAAGAAGCGTAGTGGCCAAAAAAGGAAGTTAGTGGTTGGTGTCTAAAAATATGGTCAAAACGAAAGTTATACAGCTTGCTGAGGGCTCTCTGACTGTATTGACAGTTCTGGGAAAGAGCCCTCGGTTGTTGCACAAAACGCAAAATAAATACCCACAGCCGGCGATAAATGATGGTTAATTTGACAGTGACAGGCGTGCAAAATAGGACTACATTGAAAGAGGTCTCCATGTGAGTGTCATAAAAGCTTTGAAGAATATAGGTTCCCTGGTGTAGTGGTACATAGCATGTGTCTTTTGTGTTGCTGACAAAATCCAGCTCTGCTGTCCCTGAGTTCAGACCCTGTAGCTAGTATTTTGTTATTTTTCTTTTTTTCTTCGGTTTTTGAGCTTTCGAGGATCAGTGGGTTAATCAGATACATAGGCCAAATAAAATTGTGGCTCACAGGCTTGACCAAAACACAGGATGGGCTGTGTTTTAAACATCTGGCAAATACTATCCCTGGCTCACAACAAAAATAGTATTAGCCTGTTTGCGATGCAGCCATTCGAGCCATCTGATGGCTGTTTGGCATTGTGCCAACTGATGGCTAATGGCTCGAATGGCTAATAAAGAAAAGTCAGTGTATGCTCTGTTTTGCTAGAAAGGGTGTCAATGAGTGTGTTATCACATGTGGAGCTTCAGGAATGCCCCTAGACTGCATGAGACCTTCAAATTCAACAACATTAACTATTTTGGGCCTACAATCTGGCCATTATATATGTGAGGGGGACCGATCACCCATACATGAGCTGAGAGACTCACAGGCAACTCAATAACTCCAAAAATACGGGCAAGTATCAAAGCCATTCGAGCCATTAGCCATCAATTTGTGCAACACCAAACAGCCATCAAATGGCTCGAATGGCTGCATTGCAAACTCTCTATTTCTGCCCAATACCATACCTGCCATTTATGGTAGCAACTGGGAAGGACCATACCTGCCATTTATGGCAGCAACTGGGAAAGACCATACCTGCCATTTATGGTAGCAACTGGGGATGACCATATCTTCCATTTATGGTAGTAACTGGGGATGACCATACCTGCCATTTATGGTAGGTGTGGTCATTCCCATAGCACATGTGGGACACCCCAAGTGAGCCTTAATCTGGGAATTCCCAGAGGGAAATGGGACATCCCACAAGCAATTTTTTTGCAGTGGGACAGACCAGATGGAGTGCCAGAAGTGGGAATGGCCTGGATGAGGTATGATACATGTACCCCAAGGTGCAAGCATGGATAGATGGTGTAGCCATGCTGAATCCCCAGTGTATATTGCACATTGGTCCCAAAGGTATGATCCTGGATGAGGTATGGTACACCCCCTGTACTGTAAGGTACAAGCCTGGATAGATGGCGTAGCCTATGCTGAACCGATGTATGGAGGCTATATACTAATCTCTACTGCAACCCAGTACCCAAGGTATGAGTCTGGATCACATAGCCCATGCCCTACCCATTCCCCAAGCTACAATCAAACATCCTATGCATACCCCTGTGCCCCAACCTGCAAGTCCATCCATGCCCTGCAGGCTATTACAGACCATGTACAGCCTGCACATACTACATTCAACCCTGTATGTGGCCAATGCTACAAGTGCCAGTGCATACAAGCAGGGGGAGGGCATTTAATAGGGCCGGCATAAATGTTGATATTATTGGACATGGCACCTTCTACAGGCTAAGGCATGCAAGGGCTTTTAGATTCACCTATTTGCAGTCCAGTACATGCAGAAATGCATGCAGTATCGCGATTTGTTTGGTCCCAGTGATGTGACCCCCTGGGAAATCCCACATCAAAGTGGGAAGCCCAAATTGGCAATATGGGAAGCTGTGGTCCTTCCCTCTATGTGTGGGAACTCCTGCCAAATCTGCCCCCCATAGGACCCATTATGTATTGGAAACAGTTAGACCCTATGGGCCTGGGAAAAGGGTTGACTGAAGTGCGGAAAGCACCAACTATCTTTAAGGTAGCAAACCCCGGCTCACCCGAGAGGGCGTGATGCCGACTCGCTTCTGCACTAGCTAAGGGAGCAGCGAGGGTGCGGACTGAGGAGCAATGGGAACTCACATTGCCTCCAGGCACGGCCCTCCCTGGCTTGAGCCTACAAGGAAATAAGCAGCGTGTATTCTATCGCAGCATACGGGAAATAAAATCGGACGTACAAGCCCGGGTCCCACGACACTCAACACAAAAAATGCTCCAGACCGTAAGGGCAGCGGCGGAAGAAACCTTTGGTAGGTGTGTGACTGATACCGATATATGGAAGGCCGTGTCATCGAAAGACTTCCTCCCGCGGACGGCGCAATTTCTCTGGAAAAGTATCCATAATGCCCATCGTATAGGAAAGTATTGGACCCATATACCGGAATGTGAGGAACGCGCTGTATGCAGCGGATGCAGCGGTGTTACCGAGGCCTGGAACATATCCTGCTGAAGTGTGCGAGCCCGGGCCAGGAGACTGTCTGGCGGGCAGCAGAGTCCCTGTGGCGGGAGAAAGAAGATGACTGGCCTGAGTTATTGTTGGAGATTGGATCCCAAGAATGTAGCAGCAATGTGCGACGAGTACAAAGACAAGATAATGATTGGTCATGTGATACATTCCGGGCCGGTATTCTAATTGCGTCTCGACTCCAATTTACAACTTCCAACACACCCCCTGAGTCGAGACACCCCCTGAATCACATCGAGTACTGAGCTTCATCAATTTCATCTGCCTCCTTCAACGACATCCCTTCAAACACCGACTGAATCTCGTTTACTGTGGTGCTCTTCTTTTTCTTCTTGTTCTTCTTCTTCTTCTTAGTGGGTGTGCTGCTGACACTGGAAGCAGTGAGCGTAGGGGAAGGAGGAGAAGGGCCAGGATCGATGTTGGTCGGGACAGCAGTGTGAGCAAAATGCTGTGGGATGGGACGAACATCATTGCCAAGGGTAGAAAGCCAGGACTCGCGGACATCTGGGTCCATGGTGTCAATGTGCAACTCGGTGGGGAGGTCAAAGATGGCAGCGGCAATGTGAGAATTAGTGGTAGCAGTGGCAGCCACACTCGCAGCCCCAGGTTCGCTGTCGCTGGATTCGTCTTTGGCGAGCTGGGCCTGACGTTCGCGGTTGCGAATAATCCGACGTCGAACGTCCTCAGGCATGACAGACACGCAGTACTGTGCAAAATGGCCAGGTAAGCCACATCGGTAGCAGATGTCTGTGCGATTCTTGGTATTGGTCCAGTCGAATTCTTTACCAGCCGAGGAGTGCGAGTGCGGGGAGGAGTCCGAACGACGAGAGTGGCAAGTGAGATGAGCTGCAGCAAACTCACCCCCTTGATTCGCGTCATAGATATCCTGGGTCACTCGCGCGGCCTTAATGACCGAATCAGCACGCTGAAGATCAGCTCGCTCCCATGCATTAATTGCATTAATCATGGAAGTAACATCGCGCTGAGGGGATTCGAGCTGGAGAAGGGTGATAATGGGTGAGTAGGCCGATGAGAGACCGCTCAGGATTTTGTCCTGAACCATATGCGTCGGGAAGGAGACAGCAATGGCGGTGAGACGACGCTCGGCAGTGACAACAGCCTGGAGGAATGCATCCACAGGACAGGAGAGGTCATGGGAGATGGTGTGGAACTGGGACATGAGGATCGAGCGAGTAGCGGGGTCAGCCATGGTGTAGTATGACTCGAGGGTCGCCCAGAGCAAACGGCCATTAATCCCAATGCCTGCGTTGTTGATCTTGTCCTTCACCGCTTGGCTCAGTGTGAGGAATAAGATACCATGAGCCTTCAAATTTTCACTAGCCCAATTACGCATCTGTACTGCACCGTTTGGAACCGGAACCGATGGATCGACGGCGTTCCAAAGACCATCGGCCAACAACAAGGATGCTGCATCAGGCTTCCAAGTCCAATAGTTCTCCACTCCTTCGAGTTTCGTGATATCCGAGGGTTTAACCATGGTGAACGAGAGTCGAAAATGCGAGTGGCAATAGGACAAAGAGGATATAGATTGCGGCGAAAAAACCGGGTGCTGATCGTGACAGCGAACAATTAACAGGGGAGGATGGTGGTCTTCAATGAGTAGTGGAGCTATAGGCCCATAACCTGTTGGAGATTGGATCCCAAGAATGTAGCAGCAATGTGCGACGAGTACAAAGACAAGATAATGATTGGTCATGTGATACATTCCGGGCTGGTATTCTAATTGCGTCTCGACTCCAATTTACAACTTCCAACAGTTATCCCTGGGTGTCATCCTGGGTTGTGGCCTTGCGGAATTCCGCGACGATAAGGGGAAGATCAAGGAAGGTACGCAGAGGCTGTACCGGATCATAATATCCGAGTCCGCCTACCTGATATGGAGATTGCGAAATGAGCGAAGGATCTCGCGGAACGGGGTGCCTGCCTCAGAAGAAGAAATAATAAACAAGTGGAAGTACACTATAAATCAGCGACTACAAGTTGACATAACGTTGGCCAACCGACCTCGCAAAGGGAAGCGCCCCAAATGGTCCTAACCACATGGTCCGGAACACTGGACAATGAGCGGAACTTACCGGCTAACTGGCTCCGGGAGCCCAGAGTTTTAGTGGGTAGTCGCGCTTTCTTGCAGACTCACCCCCGGCGATGCAGCCGTGGAATCGGGTGAAGCGACAGTCCCACACTACCCTTTGGGTGTGTGCAACGCATTTCTCTGGGTGGTGGAAACCACTCCCAATGGAACTAATGTTTCAAACTTTACAAACCGGAAGGGTTAACCTATTGTTAATTGCGACTGGCTAATGTACCACCAAAAAAAAAAAAAAAAAAAAAAAGAAGATGGCAGAGGATTTAAATGAGAATATCTCTCCGGACATGGTTGTAAACCGAGGAACACAGAAACAGAAACCAAACCCAAACCCAAAGAAAAGCCGTGTGGCAGTGCATGCCCTCGGATGGGTTCAAGCCGCCACCTTCCCGATGCCAATGCATGCCCGCCAGTGGAGGTCCAAATGACAAGATGTAGCTTTGGAATCAGGGTCGAGCGAGCTGCGATGCGCCATGGCGGGAGGGAGGAAGAGATGTAAGAGGTGGCGATGCAGACCTGTCACGCACCAAGTCGGGCCGGGTGATCCGGCGTCTTCCCCTCTTACCGCCATCTTCCTTTTCTTACCGCAGAATGCGTGCACTGACTTGGACACCCGAATTTATGCCAGATCCATGGATAGAATTTGAAGGCGCTAGCTCTCTGTCCTCCTTCAAGTGCTCCGAGTGGGCGGAATGCGGGCGGGGAAGTTAGCATTTGGGGATGGGGTGGGGTGGCCGAGGTGAACTGGTATGTAACCATCTAGATAAGCCCTCGTTTTGACTAACAGACCAGGACTACATACATATATATATATATATATACCACATACACACGCTGCTCGCGTTCCTCCACGTCACTCCACGGTGTCTGCGCTCGTTCTTGTCCTAGCACTCTCCCCAGCCCTTCCGTTCCTCTCCTTTTATTGCTACCGTTTCGAACCGGATCTACTCAGGCTTCTTCTTTTTCTCCTGCCCTGCCAACCCAAGCAGCAGCCGCCAGCTCCCACCCGACATCGAGGGTGGGAGCTGGCACCTGCCTATCGATGTCCCCTCCGTGCTCCTTGTACATGTACCCCACGATCGATTCTACCCGCTGCACATACTCGATCCGCCTCTCGTCGCTGCCCTGTGTGATCCGCCCTCGCCGCCCGCACGCGCACTGCTGCTGCACGCGCGCCCGCCTTCCCTTGGCCCTCCCTGACTATCTTAGGACTTCTGGTGCTAGCCCTTTCCCCTCACCCCGCCCCTGGACGCGTTTCGCACTTGTACATGAAGTTCCTCCAGTGCTACTGCACCTATTCGCGATCTGCTCCTCACGGTGCGCGGGTACCCGTGCTGTTTGCACGCCGCGGCGGTCGTCTCGATCTCGCAGCTCTCTCGCTCCGTATGCGATCCGCACTGTATGCCTCCCCGCCGAATCGCTCCCAATCTCAATCCTGATCTGGTACTGGGTACTTTTCGCCTCTCGCGCGCACCGTCTGCTTCCTCGGGTTCCTGCTGCTCGCGCACTTTCGCTACTGCTTTCGTGTTGGTGCGCACACCTCGTGTTTTCACGTGCTCATTCGTGAGGTTTATTTTATTTTATTTTTATTTTTATATTATTACTTATATTCAAATTCAAGTCGCTGCGCACGTATGTGCAATCCGACTCTCTATTGCTATTGACGCCTGACCAACTATAATTGCCGCCGAGCGTTGATTCCTTGCTTCGTTCTCCCTCCTCTCTCTCCATCTCCGCCGATGCCCCCCGACTCCCACCTTCAGCGTCCACATTCCTGCCCTATACTTGTACCCCTTGCTTCAAGTGGTGCTCGATCCAATCTGTGCGCTGCTCGTCTCGAGCTTGATCTCGCACCTTTCCTCGCGCTCCATAATTTACCCAGTTCCCTGTCCCTCCATCGACCTATCACGATTTCAGTTAGCCAACTAGCTGTCTCGTGTGCTTCTGGTGCTACGAGAACCAGCTGTGACTGGATGATATATCTGATGATTGATGAAGTTCTATGGATGTAGGAGGAGCAGGGCTAACACCCTCTGTGTGGTCGGCAGCACCGGATGATATTTCCGGTTCGAGCCCAGGATGCATCATCGAAAAGTGCGAATCCGGGTTAATTTTATCCTGACCGTCAGCAAGAGAGGTTGCAGGTGAAATTGTTCGCAGTTGTACCGGATGTGGGTACTCCGATATTTGAACCGTCTTGGGGGTACACAACCCTCGCACGCTTGACACAGGAGTCAGTCCCTTTTGCCTGATATGTGCTTTTTTTGAGCTGTAGGACGTTCTATTGCTGTGGTGTCCCATGCCGTTCTGCGGCGCAGTTTGCCACGGAAAGATTATTACCGTACGGCTGACGTTGCATTTCAGGCGAGGGTCTGGCAAATGACTTGTTTTTTACAAAAGAAAAAAGATATGTTGCGGTCATTGGCGTAAAAAAAAGGAGCGGTGTCGACGATGGGAGTGAGAATGGAAAATCTGGGCTATGCATTTGGTAGAATGTACTTGAAGAACACATTCAACAGCCCGCCTCACAGCTTATATATTCGGATCATCGGGACAAGTACACCGGCAAGAAGCTGTATGACAGGCTGTGTATGTGGGCTGTGTTCTTTAAGCGCCGGCTCCCGCTACTCTTCCCTTGCTCCCACTACCATCCCACGCCCTCCACCTAGTCGCAAATGGCCTCCACCCATATCTCTGATGCACTTGTTCCATGGGAACCTCATTCCAGCCGAGCAGTGGCGAAGATAGAGGAGAACAATCCTGAGGGAGGAAGATGGGCGCTAATCCTTAATGGCTTCTTGTCCCCCTCTCCAGGTCGCACATTGGATCGGGTTTACACTTCTTTGGGAAAGGTCCTCGAGACCCAGGCCAATCGCGCTGCATACAGTTTTGGGCTTGGACCGCACGTTGTGGCACAGAAAATCAAGTCCTACTTCGGAAGCGGGGAAGACAGGGTTCTACAGCTGGGATTTTTGCACAGCTCCATCCCGCTGAAACTCGAGAAATGGTGCCACAAGTTGATGAGATATGCTCTTCCGTGTGTGTTTTATATAATGTGAAAACTGCATCTAATGATGGTCCTCAGAACTGAATCTGTGGATACGCAGTGTCAGTCTTTCAAGGACATTGTGGATATTGTGACTCTCTTTCCGGGGCTCAGGACTCATTTGCTCCATGCAAAATATATGGAAGGCTCAGCGACAATGGAGGCCATTTCGGTGTTATGGAACCGTGTCCATGGTCCACCAGATGACAAGTGGACATTTTGGCAAATGTTGGCGGCAACTTGCTTGGCTGATACCACAATCTCGACTATATTGGAGGGCAATACAGTCCCACTGCTCACCACCTGTGATGCAGGGGGACTCGGTGTGATTGAGCAGTTAATAATTGAACATGATTGCTCGTGAGTGACATTTCATAGGTTGAATCAACTCTGATCTCAGCATTTCAGTGGAGCTTCAGCATTTTCCAGGGCCCTCTGCATGCGATACCTTGGAGGCATCCGTGACTTACCCGGATTTTGGTCCGAGACAGGGAGTGTACACTCCGATGTTGTGAACAAATTATGTTGTCTAATGAGCCAAGTGCTGAAGGACATTGGGGTCGACATTCTGGCACTAGGCCCTGCTGAGGAATCAGAACAACCATTCGACTATCACGGCGTTGACTTTCTTGCCACAACTATTCTCACTGGTCTTTTGAGCTGGTCGGTCAAACTTGATCATGAGGATTGGCCCTTGCAACTTTGGTTTGAATGTTGCCGTGAATTTGTTCAATTATTACGAAGGTAAGAACATTCAATTCAATATCTTCAATATCCGTCATGAATAACGACTTTCCAGACCTCGTGCTGAAGAGCTCCTTCCCAATTCTTGCGCATTTGCAGCTGCCAACTTTGAACATATCCTGCCAAGTAGTTATCAAAAAGCAGAGTTGAATGTTGTGGTCGATGGGTGAGCCAGTTGAAAAGCTGGTGTGGAAGATACTGATATTTGCCTTAATGCGAACAGGGAACACGAAATCTCAGCTAACCAAGATACACCTGACAGTCACTTGGCGGAAATGAGCTGCGAAAACAATTCTACTAGTAGTTTCCACTCGGATCACTCGCAACCCAATGAGTCAGAAGACCCAGATTCACTACATGACGATGATAGTGATACACAGAGTTATAATTCTGGTCTGGGCTCTGTTGAAGAGGATGATTCATCCAACTCGGATAATGGGATTCAGGATTTCAATGCACAAGTTGTGAGAGCATCTCGTCTTTTGAAAAAAAAAAGTGCCAGGCTGAGCATATCTAGGATCATGATGTTCATGATGCCGGGAATTTTGAGCCTGACCTAGATGTTGGTCAAAGTTCAGATTTGTATAAAGACCCAGTGAGTGTACAAATTAGTCGGTATGACTGAACTTCATGCAAATTTAGGGACGTGGAACTGTGATGGCGCACCAACATACAACCTCCCGCCCTCTTACAGAAACACTGCTGAAGCAGCTGAAGGAGTGTAAAGTTGCCCTGAGTGAAAAGGAGAGGGAACTCGGTGAAGATCATTCAGAAACCTTGAATGCTATGGAATATCTGGTACGGACATATCATGAACTAGGCCAATTCAAGCAGGCAAAAGTTCTAGGACTTTCGCTGTCTGAGAAACGAAAAACCATTCTGGGAGAAGATCATCCAGACACCTTGCGGATTATGACTAGTCTGTCATCGACATACAACAACCTAGGCCAGTATGAAAAGGCAGCAGAGCTCGACATGTCAGTGCTGGAAAAGCAGAGGAAACATCTGGGTGAAGATCATCCAGACACTCTGCATACCATGGGCAATCTGGCAGGGACATACAGGCAACTAGGCCAATTCACACAGGCAGAGGCACTCGACCTTGAAGTGCTCGAAAAGCGGAGGCAGCTTCTGGGTGAAGATAGTCCAGACACTCTAATGGCCATGTATTGTCTGGCATCCACATATCGTGCTCAGGGCCGGTTCGAGGAGGCACAGACACTCTTGGTTTCAGTGTTGGATAGGCAGAGGAGACTTCTGGGTGAAGATCACCAAGACACTTTAAGGACTATGGGTAATTTAGCATCAGCGTACCATGACCTAGGCCAATTGCACAAGGCAGAGGCCCTGGATGTTTTAGTGTCGGAGAAGCGGAGGGAACTGCTGGGTGAAGACCATCCTGAGACACTACAGGTCATAGGAAATTTGGCAGCAACATACGGCAAACTAGGCAGGTTCCTGCAAGCAGAAGAGCTTTTTTCTGGTGCCCTCAACAAGCATAGAAAAGTTCTGGGCGAAGATAATCCACGAACCATTTGGATTATGTGCCATCTTGCATTGACGTACCGCAACCAGGATAAAGTGCCAGAGGCAGAAGAGCTGGAAAGACTTATTGCATATCACGATGTGTAGATAACATGTATTTTGCTGGAGATAGACATCCTTTTGGTACAGATTTCATTCATGTGCAGGTTGGGGTTTGTTGGAATTCATGGAGTCTATCAGATTTGACTGTAAGGTTCTTCGCGGTAATGCGGCAACCCGAGAGATCTAGCAGAAAGCAAGTAGACGCTGAACATTCACAGCGTCATATTTCATGTATTAGCAAGCGGGCCGGAGGATTCAATTAATATAGGAAAACGGGAGAGGATGCATAGCCAGAGCGGTTATGATCAAGGCGGGGGGGTTGACTATTAAACTCGGTGTACTGGAACTGTATATCGATTTCAATACCATTAGGGCTAGCGCTGACGTGAATCTTAACGAAACCATATCAGCCAGATTCTATATAACCGGTCATAGGTACGCATACAGTTTTCTTCGGGTCAGAGGGTCGGAGGCTGGATTCTAGCTAAGCAGTCTTGATACCAAAGTCAGCACCAGCATTGGCGTCTGGCGGTCGCATTGCACATGTTCACATTTGGGCAACCTCACTTTAAAGAGTAGGATTCGAACTTGGAATATAGAATTTATTACGAGTACATCTAGAAGTAGAAGTAGAAACAGAAGGAAGGGATGGATAGACAGACTCAGAACACACGAGGTGCGAGGCGCAAGAACGCTACTCTCAACAGCAAGAGTAAATGCAAGGAAGAGCGCAACGAAATTTAACGGCCATCTCGCCTCTCATTGCTCGGTCACTCGCTCGCAAGAGGCCTGGTCCGAGTCCTTCCCTCGTTAGGCATAAGGAGCAGATAGAGTCTCAGGCCGAGTCCGCGGTCGAGCCTGAGCGGGGTGCACGAAGGACGCACAGACGAATCACCGAGAATCACTGCGTTCAGACCCCCCATAGGCACAGGTCTGCCAGATCCTAATCGGCAGATGTGTAGGCAGACCAGTGTGCCGACCCTTGCCCATCCATCTGCCCATCCCTGCCGAGGTTGGTCTAGGTATTCCCACTGGATTAGGCACACATAGACTCACTTGGGCCGATGAGCCTAGCTAAGCCTAGTTAGCCAAATTCAAAATCTGACATGGTTTGTACCCGTCCAGCCATTCCAACCAACACCAACCTAGACCCTGGTTGGCCAAGGTTGACCAAGGTTGGCCAAGATAGACACACCACTGTCGGCGAAGATCTACCAAGGTGGGCAGGCTCTGCCTCGGTAGGGATGCTAGACCAACGTCGGCCAATGCCTATTAGGGTAGACCAACGTCGGCTTGGGTGGGCAGTCCGTAGGCAGAGATCGGTGAAGGTGGGCACATCTGTGCCTATGGGGGGGTCTGAATGCAGTGAATAAGAACAAATAGTTATGTACCGATGTTAGTGGGAGATACAGACACGAAATCAAAACAAAGGCAAAAGAGCCAGGAGCACAAGCGGTTGGCAGGCTAGGACTAGCAGGACGCTCTAGACAGCTAGTTGGCTATGTAGCTCCACTTGGACTGGATCAATACAGGGACGGGTAAATGGGTACACAATGAAGCGGGAGGAAAGGTGCGAGATCGAGACGAGCAGCTCGCGGGGCGCAAGGAACGTATCGAGCACCACTTGGAATTAGAAGCATGGAGTATGGACGTGGACCCTGAAGGTGGCAGCAGAGGGCGTTGGAGATGGAGAGAGCGGGGGGAGAACGAAGCTAAGGAGGCAAGGAATCAGGCGCTCCGCGGCGATTATGGTTGATCCAATATCACTAACGTCAACAAACAGTCGAATTGGGCATGCGCGCACAACCTCAAGCAGGACATGAAACATGAATCTAGAACGAGGAAGCAGAAAAAAGGACGAATGCAGAACGCGTGCGCATGAATGAATGAGAGCGGAACAAAGACTGGGACAAGAGATATGTGCGCAGGAGGTGCACGAACACACGAGATGTGCGAACGAAAGTATGAGCCAAAGAAAGAAGTCAAATTTCATCTCAATTAGTAGCCAAACCTATTGCGATTGCGGCTCCTATATGTGCGAGCATGTGTAAGAGGTACATACTACAGTTGTCCAAAGTGGCGCTTAAAGTGTAGTAGTGTCCGGGCCCGGTGAGCCCTGAGCACGGAGGGGGAGGCAAAAATGAATGGTGTGATATCGATAGGATACATGCCAGGATTAGCTAGAGGGACGAACGCTAAGAGCACTAGTTCAGGAAGGAACCCTCGCAGCACCCACCCCGTCTCTCCCCCCCGCTCTCTAGCCATCCTATCTCGTATACACTCCAGGCCAGCTACTTACACTCACCTGTAATACGTATATAGTGCGACATGGGCCCCCAGGGGCCCGCATGCACTCAAATGGAATTTTAAATTAAATTAATTAAATTAAAATTAAAGGAACCCGAGGGAACTGACAGCCTGAGTCTAGTAGCAGAAGCAGAAGCGCTGGATAGCTAGATCGATTGACTAGACCGCCTCGGGTGGAGGGACAAGGGATGGGGAGGGGAGGCCCGGGAGGCGTGCAGTACAAAGGTGGGGTCAGTGCGAGCTCGGTCGCACGTGTGATGGAAGATCGACGGACTGCGAATGCAGGCATAAAATCCAGGGTCAAGCACAGCCCGTGTCTAGTATGTAGAAGCAGTGCGCATACGGGCTGGCGCCAGAGTCACGGTCCAGCGGAGGCGCGGTGCAGGGACCATGCGCGGAGTACGAGGGCGAGGCTGCGAGGTCAAGGGCGCAAGAGTGCCGACGACGCCGGAGATCGGTGTCTGGCGGAGTGTGAGTGGAATATCCTGGGTGATGCGCGTGCGGGGCAGCGGTACAAGAGCGAAAGCGAGGGTGCACCCTTGAGGCATG
Source organism: Mycena leptocephala (assembly GCA_029378395.1). NCBI lineage: Eukaryota > Fungi > Basidiomycota > Agaricomycetes > Agaricales > Mycenaceae > Mycena > Mycena leptocephala. The sequence goes on along the minus strand of JARJLF010001301.1, from coordinate 42,863 downwards.
CCGTGGAGCAGAAGTGCGGAATGCGGACACCGACCCTCGGCGTCCGCATCGGCAGGCAGGTGCGAGACACCAAGCAGTCCAATTGCGATTGAGAATCGAGAAATAACTGGTGGAGAGCAACGAGGGAGAGTCGAGAAGGGCTTGGTAGAGAAAAGGACTCGGAGTTGCGAACTGTGTGTGTGGCATACATATTCCCGGTCTGTTAACTCAGAGTGTGAACTTTGCCTTGTGAAGAAACGAAGGCATATCTAGATGATTGTGCACCTGTTCACCCGCATCCCCATCCTCCGAGCTCACCATGGGCATCGCGCCCAAACTCGCAGCTCATTCTACCTGCACGCCTGACGAGGAGCTCGCACTGGAAGACACAGCAGAGCTAACACAGATCCTCTTTATAGTTCTGTCTCCGGCGGTGGCCGAGCGTCCACGTCGGTGCATGCGTTCTGCGGGAAGAAAATTGCGCGGTGACGGAAGGAAGGAAAGATGGGATCATTCGGCCCGACTCCGCTGCATCGCCACATGATGCCACATCTTGCTCTTCTCTCCCACCAGCGCGCCCCAAATGCAGCTCACTCGTCACTCCATCAAATCTAACTGAAGACTTTGCTGACTCTGCTGCCTACGCGTTATGTGTTGATACGATGATGCTGACGCACGCATGGGTTAATATCTGTGTCCTCCCACCTCCGACTATTCTCTTGTATCTCCGGCCTCCACCTATCGCTTTATTATGACCCTTCCTCAACGCTCCTTCCCACATGCTTCCCCCATATTTTCTTCTCCGAGTTCCGCCCGCCCCGCCGGTTCCGACGCTGACACTGACACACCTCTCGAGCGACGGATACGGCATATACCTCCGGCTACATATACGCCGACTGATAATGGATCTCGTGCCTGTGGGCCCACCGCTTCCGTTCTCCGACGAGGCATCTGCTCAAAGAACAATTGATCAGGATGGAGGCTGCATAATTTCTGATGAGACATGAACTAAACAAGGGGGACTGCTGGGGCGTGGATTTTGCTGCACCGTTCCATGTGGGTTTGTGGCACAGTTTGTCGCAGCAAGATAAATTAATAATATATTTGACCCCTTACCTGGCCACCTAAGCATTCATGCCTCAATCTCAATCTGTCCACTGACCCTACGCGTGCCCAACTGTGCCAGAATAAAGGCATGCATCCTAAAAAGAGTTCAAGACTACTCCCACCCAAATATCTGAAGATTTGCCGTTACAGTGACTTTATTTCGGCCGCCAGTTCAACATGGCCAAATAACAGGCTAGTTGGCCACCCAGCCAGATTAAGTTGCGAGGCTTGAATACGGCGCCCGAATCCATCGGAAATGGTAGCTAGGGTATATAGTGACAATTTAAACATCTAATACTCAATGTGCAACCCATATGAGGTGTGCAAATGACTGCTTCTCAGATGGGGGAAAGCCCCGAAACAAGGTCCGTGGAGGAATGGCACGTCTACTGGAAAATTAAGCCTCAAATGGCTTAAAGGGAGGGTCTACGACGTATTTACATTCCTATCTCTATAGCAATGTCTTCACAGCTCCCCAAAAAATTCCTGGTGTTGGCAACACCAAAATTGCTTGGGTGGCGGTAAAGCACTACAATGAGAAGGGAGTTGGGCAGATAAAATTCCAACATACCTTCGGAATTTAGCCATTGGACGTCAAAAAGCCTCGTGGGCAATTCCAGAGTCGTAGGCCCACGGTGTCGTCTGATACAACATCGGCTAGGGTGAGCGACTCGAGAAAGCAGTGGCGCGTTCATGGGAGCATACCGGGGAGGATTTTGACTTCTCGGTGACGGGTATGGTGACAGGTCAATCCCCAGAATCCGGGGAGCAGAACGAGTCCACGAAGTCCCGGAACGGCCAAGAATTGGCAGAGAGCCAGCTGAGACAAGAAAGCAAGGGGGTACGGAAAAAAAAAAAAAAAAAAAAACACCTTGGGCCGTTTTTTTTTCAAACCGACCCCTCCCTTTGACCTTCCCTACCACGTAACGTCTAGATAAGGCAATTTCTCACGTGAGACCGTCTGGAAAATGCCGCCAGCGGTTGAAAAATGGCAGGATAATGTTGAACTAGGCCCCCGGTCACTACCTTGTAGCCTGGTCAGATTTTGGCGCCTGAAAACAGCTGATTTACTCTATAAATTTTCAGTTCAGCTGCCTGATTTACTCTATTTCCGACTGACATTTGGGGCCAAGATTCTCATTTTCCGCTCTGGGGGCAAAATTTTCGCTTCTGGGCCCTTTCTCAACCGTTTGCACCTTCTACTCGCATTTTCCAACGACTCTTTGAGTCTTGCAGCTGGATTCTAAGTCTACAGAATCAATCTCACCTTGGCCTTATGAGGATGCTTTGCCAAAAAAAATCTCGCGCTCCGCGAGATTTACTCTATTCCAGTCGAACTTTGCTCGTTTCCAGCCTGTTTTACTCTATAAAATGGCCGGAGGTAGGGCCATTTTGGGGCATTGATTTACTCTATGGCCGACCATTTGCTAAGGTAGTGACCGGGGGCCTGTTGAACTACCACTGAAAATGCCAAATGACTTAAATACCTCACAACAACCAATAGCCACCTCAGAATATTTTTTTTGCTGCCCATCCCCAATCACTGCGTTCAGGCGGCCCGGAGACCGAGCCTGTCTCCCTGGGTGGCCCTGTGCCTACGTGCCGAAACTGACCCTGCCGCCATCACATCGGCACAGGTCTGCCTCCCTTAGCCGACCTGGTCCTCCGTTGTGTAGGCAGACCCTTCCTCCCTGTGCCTACCTGCCATGCCAAAAAATGATAGACACGCCAGCTCCTGCCACTGCTGACTCTTCTACATTTGGCAGTCTGCCTGTATGCGCACTCCATTATTTCAGGCACACAGCACATCAAAATTCTTGATCACTGAAGCTTCACGGCGACCCTGCACCAGCAGATTCACAACGTTGGTGGGTGTGGTGAGTCAAAAATTGAAAGCAATGTTTGGCCCAGGGTGTTCAGCTGAGCCGAACACCCGTACCCGTGGGAAACGGGTACGATGTGACAGCGTGACACCCGCGGTACCACCCGTGTCACACCCTATTCGGCTCTCGTTCGGCTGACGGCATTATGACGGCATGTCGTCAAATTGCCGGAAGACACTCTCACCACCTGTGCACAACTTATGTACATGCTTTTGTGAGTTTCCTGAGCAGCATGCGACCACCAGAGGCAAAGAACTGACCTACCCAGAAATTGGCAGAGGCAGGCATAGTCTGCCTACCCCAGGTCTCCGAGGGTAGGCAGAACCTCTGCCTACGGGCCATCTGAATGGCTGGACCTCCAGTTAGAACCTCGTGGGACCTGACCACAAGTGGAGTGCGCGAGTGTACAGGAGGAGCCCTCCTCCCAGGTAAAAATCCCCGGCATCCACCAGTCCATTGAAGGCTGTCGTATGTCTTCCCTTTGCAGATGCATGCAAACCACCTGTCTCCGACGAAACAGACCCAAGGATTTCTGAGCAAGTCATCCATCAACCAACAACCCAGAAACACAAACACAACAACAAAAGAAACTGGCCTCCAAGATCGAAATCCTCCCGAAGATGGCCATGGCGAAATCCAAGGGTGGCCGAGTGCTCCGGTGGTATCCCGTGGGCTCATCTCTCGAGTGGTTAAGGCAAGTCGGTCCGGGTTCCGTATGGCCAACTGCTCCAGTGGTATCTGCGAGACCAAAGGTTCGAACGGGCCATAATGGCATGGTACTTCAGTAAATACATATATGCTTAATTCTACTCAATCTAAAGCCTAAAAATATTTTCGCCTCACATATACCGAACCTGGGTCAATACAGCTGAATGGATTGCTTCCCAAGGGAACAATGAGATTGGGGACCAATAGTACACCACCTTGACTTCGGGTTTCTCAAACGTGGTTATCTGTCAACACCAGAAGACCCTGGGACCTCGTCCCAGCACATTTATAAAAACCCATTATTTTTTTTTCTCGGCCTGACGGCTGACCCACCCTCCCTGCCTTAGGTCTCGGCTTGTCCGGCCCGAGCCCCCTTGCAAGAAAGCCAAGCCGCGTCAGCGTAAGAAATTGATGTTCACACGTTTCGGGTCTTGATCCGAGATGTCGTAACTTTCGATCAACTCATCACTCCGGCTCTAAATTCAGTTCAGACCTTTGTAATAGGTTGTACTCCCATCCCCCATTATCCCTGGGAGTGACCAGCAAAGTGTCGGCATGCTACACTCCAAATGGCCAACTAGGTAGGGTGGCCAGGTAGGGTGTCTCAGATAGTAAGACCAAGCCTGATATTGAATCTCAGGCCTGGCAAATGTTTTGAAAAAGGATATGTTACAGCCGTTGGCGGGGCCGAGGACTTTAAAAGGGGGCAGTGTTGACGACGGGAGTGCTATGCATGCAGTAAAATGTGCGAAGAACACATTCAACAGCCCGGATCATCGGGCCGAGTGGAAAGCTGTATGATAATAATATGACAGGCTGTGTCTGTGCATCGTGTTCTTTAAGCGCCGATTACCGCTACCTTTCATTTGCTACCACTACCATTCCACCCCCCTCCTCCTACTCGTGAATGGCCTCAACACATATCTCCGATGCACTTGTCCATTGGAATCCGAATCCCAACCGAGCAGTTATGAGGACAGAAGAGAATCGTCCTGTGGGAGGAAGATGGGCACTAATGCTTAATGGCTTGTCTCCCTCCCCCGGTCGCACCTTGGATCGGGTTTACACCTCCTTGGGCAAGGCCCTCGAGATACAGGCCAACCGCGCTGCATATAGTTTTGGTCTGGGATCGCATGTGGTGGCCCAGAAAATCAAATCCCACTTCGGAAATGGGCAAGAACGGATTCTACAGCTAGAATCTCTGCACACGTCCATCCCACTGAAACTCGAGAAATGGTGTTGTAAGCTAATGAAATATGCTCTTCCGTATGTGTTCTATTTAATGTGAAAACTGCATCTAATGATGTTCCCGAGAACCGAATCTGCTGATACCCAGTGTCAGGCCTTCAAGGACATTGTGGAAATTGTTACTCTCTATCCTGGGCTCTGTGCTCTGTTGCTGCAGGCAAAATAAATAGAAGGCATAACAACAACAGAGGCCATTTCCGAGTTGTGGAACCGTGCACATGGTCCTCCAGATGACAAATGGACATTTTGGCAAATGTTAGCTGCAACTTGCTTGGCTGATACCACAATCTCGACAATACTGGAGGGCAGTACCGTCCCACAGCTCACCTCCTGCGATGCGGGGGGACTCGGTGTGATTGAGCTTTTATTAGTTGAACATGATTGCTCGTGAGTGACATTTTTATCTGTTGGATCCATTCTGATTCACCATTGAAGAACTTCGACATTTTGGAGAACAATCTGCATCCGATACCTCGGCGGGATTCTTGACCTACCCGGATTTTGGTCTGACACTGGAAGTGTACACTCTGATGTTGCGAGCAAATTATGTCGTCTAATGAGCCAAGTGCTCAAGGACATTGGGGTCGACATTCTGGCACTAGGCCCTGCCGCAGAATCAGAACCACCATTTGACTATGAGGGTGTTGACTTTCTGGCGACAGCAATTCTCACTGGTATTTTGGGCTGGTGCAAGCTTGACCGCGAGGATTGGTCCATGCAACCTTGGTTTGACAGTTTCCGTCAATTTCTTCAGTTATTACGAAGGTTAGGATACAATTCAACTCCTTCAATATCTGTCATAAATAAAGACTTTCCAGACCACGTGCTGAAGAGTTCCTTCCCAATTCTTGCGCATTTGCAGCTACCATGTTTGAAGATATCCTCGCAAGTAGTTATCAAAAAGCAGAGTTGAATGTCATGGTCGATGGGTGAGACAGTTGAAAATGTGGTATTGATAATGACCTTAGCGTGAACAGGGAACACAAAACCTCAGCCAATCAAGATAGACCTGACAAACACTTGACGGAATTGAGCTGTGAAAACGATTCAAGGAGTCTCCACTCGGGTCACTCGCTCGATGGGTCAAAAGACCCTGATTCACTACAAGAGGATGATAGTGATGTGCAGAGCCAGAATTCTGGACTGGACTCTGTTGAAGAAGATATTTCATCCAATTCAGATGACGAGAGTCAGGATTGCATCGGACAAGTTGTGAGAATCTTTTGTTTTTTAAAATACAACCGATTGAGCATAGCTAGGATCATGATATTCACGATGCCGGGGAATGTGCTACTCGGACCACAAATCTATATGGAGATCTTGTGAGTGGATGAATTAATCAGCATGGTTGGACTTCATTAATCCCAAAATTCACAGACCGGTGGAATAGTGATGGCACAAGATACAAGCTCCCGCCCTCTTACAGAAACACTTCTAAAGCAGCTAAAGGAGTATCAACTTGCACTGCATGAAAACGAGAGGGACCTCGGTGATAATCATCCAGACACGCTGCATGCCATGAAGGATTTGGCACTCACATATTATTACTTGGGCCAACTCAGGCAGGCAAAAGTTTTACAGGTTGCAGTATTCAAGAAACAAACAACCATTCTAGGAGAAGACCATCCAGAGACTCTGCAAGCTATGTCTCGTCTTGCAACAACATAATACCAACTGTGCGAGTATGAGAAGGCTACAGAGCTCGAAATGTCAGCGCTAGAAAAGCAGAGGAAACATCTGGGTGAAGACCATCCAGACACTCTGCATACCATGGGGAATCTAGCAGGGACATACACCGCACTAGGCCAATTCACCCAGGCACAGGCACTCAAGCTTGAAGTGCTCGAAAAGTGGAGGCACCTTCTGGGTGAAGATAGTCCAGACACTCTAGATGCCATGGCTCGTCTGGCATCCACATATCATGCCCAGGGTCGGTTCAAGGAGGCACAGACACTCTTGGTTTCGGTGTTGGATAGGCGGAGGAAACTTCTGGGTGAAGATCACCCAGACACGTTAAGGACCATGGGTAATTTAGCATCAACACATCACGCCCTAGGCCAACTGCACAAGGCAGAGGCCCTGGAGGTTGTAGCGTTGGAGAAGCGGAGGGAACTGCTGGGTGAAGACCACCCCGAGACTCTATGGGCCATGGGCAATTTGGCGGGGATATGCGGCAAACTATGCCGATTTCTGCAAGCAGAAGAACTTGAAGCTGGGGCACTCGAGAAGCATAGGAAGCTTCTCGGAGAAGATCATCCGACCACCATTTGGAATATGCGCAATCTTGCATTGACATACCGCAACCTGGATAAAGTGCCCGAGGCTGAAGAGTTAGAAAGACTGATTGCATATCACGATGTATAGATAACATGTATTCTGCTGTAGAAATGGACATCATTTTGTTAAATATTTCGCTCATGTTCCGGTTGGGGTTTGTTAAAATTCATGCAGTCTATCAGATTCGATATAAAGTTGTTCGTGGGTAATCCGGAGAACCTGAGAGATCTAGCAGAAAGGAAGTAGACACCGAATATTCACATTGTCATATCTCATTTATGAGTAAGTGGACTAGAGGATTCAATTAATGTAGGAAAACAGGAGAGGGATGGAAAGCCAGAGCAGTGATGATCAAGGGCAAGGGCAAGGGCAGCTGGGTGATCGATGATTAAATAATCAATGGCAGGGGCAAGGACACCTAGGTGATCAGTGATTGAATTCGGTGTACTGGAGCCAGATATTGATTTCAATACCACGAGGGCCAGCGCTAGCGTCAATGTTAGCAAAACCATGTCAGACCCTGGGCCCCAGGATATATAACCAGTCATCAGAATGCATACAGTTTGCCACGGATCGAAGAGTCGCGATCGGAGGCTAGATCCTAGATAAGCAGTGTTGATACCAGAGTCGGCACCACCCATCGACGAAATAGATCGAACAAGGAGGGCCGAGAACCCAGAAGATATTTCCATCGTGGTACTGTGAAATCTGAATGCACAGGCTCAAGCTGGGCCCAAAAAACAGTTTACTTACCTCTTACGGTGAGTTCACGAGTCGGACAAGCGCCTTCACCCCGCTCTGCACGCCAAGCGCGATGCTAGAGTCGGCGTCGGCATGGGCAGTTGAATTCCACATGTTCACATTTGTGCAACCTCAAAGAGTATGATTCGAACTTGGAATATAGAATTTATTACAAGTACATCTAGAAGTAGAAACAGAAGGAAGGGACAGATAGACAGAATCAGAACACACGAGGTGCGAGGCGCAAGAGCACTAATCTCGACGGCAAGAGCAAATGCAAGGAAGAGCACAACGAAATTTAAAGGCCATCTCGTCTTTAATTTGCTCGGTTGCAAGACATGTCGTCCGAGTCCTTTCGTAGTTAGGCATAAGGAGCAGCCAGAGTCTGAGGCCAAGTTCGCGCTGGAGCCTGAGAGTGTTGCGCGGAGGAAGCAAGAATGAATCAGTTGCAAACAAGAACAATAGCCATGTACCAATTACCCAATGTTAGTGGGAGAGACAAATATAAAATCGGAACGAAGGCAGAAGGGCCGGGAGCATGAGAGGTTGGCAGGCTAGCACCAGAAGGACGCGCTAGACAGTTAGTTGGTCAGCTGCACTTGTACTGGATCAATGAAGGGATGGGGAAGTGGGTCCATTGGAGCCCGAGGAAAGGTGCGAGATCGAGACGAGCAGCACGTGGGGCACGATGAGCAGATCGATCACCACTCGGAACTTGAAGCAAGGAGAAGTATGGAGTGGGAATGCGGTCTCTAGAGGTGGCAGCTGGGGGCATCAGCGGAGATGGAGAGAGAGGAGGAAGAACAATGGCAAAGACCCGGTCCATCCACGGCGATTACAGTGAATTCAACATCAACAGCATCGACAGACAGTCGAATTGCACATACGCAGGTAGGTTCGAACAGGACTTGAAGAATGAGTATAGACTGAGAAAGCAGAGAAAAGACCGAATTCGGAATGCGCGCGCATGAATGAGCGAGAGTGAAACAAAGACTGGGACAAAATATATGCGCAGGAGGTGCACGAACACACGAGATGTGCGAATGAGAGTACAAGCCAAAGAAAGAAATTAAACTTCATCCCAATTAGTAGACAAGCCTATCACGACTGTGGCTCCTATATGTGCAAGCATAGCGCAAGAGGTACTACAGTTGTACAAAGTCGAGATTAAAGCGTAGCAAAAGCGACAGTATCCGGGGCCCGGTGAGCCCTGAGCGTGGGGAGGGAGGCAAAAATGAATGGTGTGATATCGATGGAATACATGCCAGGATAAGAAAAAGGGACAAAAGCTAAGAGCACTGAGGGGACTGGCAGCCTGGCTGCCTTAGTCTTGCACCACAGAGAGCAGAAGAAAACGGGGTCAATAGCGAGATCTATGGACTAGACCGACTCGGATGGATGGACAAGGGATGGGGATGGGAAGCGTGGGAGGCATGCAGCATGGAGGTGGGAACGGTGTACGTGAGGTGCATAGCGAAGAGCCGGAGGGGAAAGTGTGAGCTCGGCCACACATGTGGTGCAAGATTGACGGACTGCGAATGCAGGCGCAAAATCAAGGGTCGAGTACAAGCCATGTCCAGTATGTAGAAGCAGTGCGTATGCGGGCTCGCACCGGAGTCACGGTCCAGCGAAGGCGCGGCACAGGGACCGTGCGAGGAGTACGAGGGCGAGGCTGCAAGGTCGAGGGAGCAAGAGTGCCGACGACGTCGAAGATCGGTGTCTGGCAGAGTGTCAGTGGAAGATCCAGGGTGACGCGCGCGTGGGGCGGCGGCACAAGAGCGAAAGCGTAGGTGCACACTTGAGGCATGCCGTGGAGCAGAAGTGCGGAATGCGGACCCCGAGGGTTGGCGTCTGCATCGGCAGGCAGGTGGGAGACACCAAGCGGTCCAATTGCGAGTGAGAATTGAGAAAGAACTGGTGGAGAACAAAGAGGGAGAGTCGGGAAGGGCTTGGTATCAATGATAGGGAAAGGTAGTCTCTTATAAACAGACGCTACAACAATTTTTGAGCTCGTACCTCGCTTTGTTGTAGCCATCAATTTGCGCAACGCCAAGCAGCCATCAGATGGCTCGAATGGCTGCAGCGCAAACTCTCTAATGTCGCCGATGCACGTATGCAACACGTATCGCAGCATTCAACAGTGACCTCCCAACTCCGCGTCTTCTCTTTTATCTGCAGCCTTTGCCAATCGCTTCATTCCACCTTTCCTCAATGCTCCCTCGCTTCTGCTTCCCCCGTACTTTCTTCTCCGAGTTCCATCCGCCTCGCCGGTTCCGATGCTGACGCCGACACGACTGCCGAGCGACGGATACGGCATGTAGCTCCTGTCACAACGTACACCCGCCGACAATCGATGTCGCATCTGTAAAACCAACCCGCGCAAATCCGTTGCCCGAACCCACCCATTTACCGGTATCACGTTTCACTACCGCACACCCACCGCTCCGCGTCCTCCCTCCTCCTGCTTTTGCTCATCCTGTCCAAGCCGTCCCTACCTTCACTTCCTGTTCAATGCCATCCTTCAATCCCACTCTGTTCAATTTTCTTGCCGTTTGCCATCTCATCCTAACCTGGCTTCACATTGCCCACCAACTCCTACTCGCACTCGCACTCGCACTTTTCTTACTCCTACTCGCCACTCAAATTCAAGCCGACTGGGGCTCCGACTGGGGCTGCTTTTATATACATCATGATCACGATTCCCCCGACCTGTTGGCGCTGAGCGCAGTGTGCAATTCGATTCCTCTTCCTCTTGGGTTGGCTGCATTCACTTGCAGGGAAGTTCTCTGAACCGCATTCACCCACAGGTAAAGTCTCTGATTCCACTGCAGAAAATGGTACGTATGTCGCCGTGCAAGTCTCGTTGACCAAATGGAAGATCACCTTGTTGTGTTCGCACAGCGACTAAGAGAGGACTCACTGACTCGACTCATCCACTCGAGATTTAGTCCTCATCGTCAAGTCAGTTCTACTTTTGTGGCGGAACATGTACGCACACGCGCTCGTCCTTCATTTCAACCCTCTGCCACAGATCCGGATCGCATCTAGGCTCTCAGATCTCCTGGGTCTGACTTGAGTGTGCCCGTAGTCGACCTTGAATCCATGGAACCTATTATTTGTCACTTGTTCCTCTCGATCGGATTTCGCCTGGACCCCGCCTTCCTCAATAAGACCGTCGACCATCCAGAGGTGTCTGCCTCTCGTTGATCTTTTCGCACATTAGTATACGTCTCCATTGCAACACCCCAGATTTACCCTGCAAGGACCGTACGATGTGCGCCGTGATCCAATATTCAGCCACAGCCTGCGTGTGACGGTCACAGACGAATCAGTGGCGCGTGCGCTGGTCTAGGCGTGGATGCAACATTCTGTCGAGGGTTATGCGAACATCAAGATGGTTCAGATGGCCGATGCGACCGGAAACACCAGCGTCAATCTCCACAGTTCTGCGCCAAACCGCGGCGTTGACCGGAACAGCAACCCCGCGCAAAATGCCAATCGTTCTCAGCGCCACTCGGAACCGAGTCGTCGTTGACGCAATTATTAATTGTTCATACCGAATACTCACAAGTACAACGAAGTTGTCAATATATATATTTTTTTGGAACGTTATTGCCCAATCGTGTCATTCAAACCCTCAAATCGAGCCGTGCATTCTATGTGTGACTGGCTCTTTTACTTCGTCAGTTGTGGACCTTCTTCGGAAGTTTGAACACACTGACTCCTTGGCTGTGGACCTTCCTCGGAAGTTGAACATGCCAGGGTGTCTCCCAAAAGTCCTTGGGTTTGTGTCTCCGGACGCAGATGGTATGCATGCACCCTGCAAAGGGAAGACCTACGACAAGCTTCTTCATGCACTGGTGGATACCGGGGATTTTTACCTGGGAAGAGAGAACACTTCCCGTACATCAGTTCCTTAACTGGTGGTCAGATCCCACGAGGTTCTAACCGGAGATCCTGCCATTCCAACGGCCGGCCAGTCACAGTTGCTCAGCGTCTTATAGTCATCGCCCCCCTGGAATCTGTGTGTGCTCCGTTGGCATCTTGTAGGTTTACGTATGAATAACCACCCGTATGTTCTACATGTTTGTCTTCGGTAGACTCGTTGTTCATGTTGTGGACCTCACGAGTACCGGGATATGCAAGAAAGCACTTATACTGTCTGAATTTCCTTTGAGTCTCGACTCGCAGCGCGCTGCCGGTTTCAGAGGCATTCCAGGCACACATGTATTACAACTCCTCCAATCTTCGAGTTAACTCACATGCACACCTTCAATGCATCGGCTGACTGACCTTGTTCCAGATTTGTGGCTATGATGTAACACATTGCATCGATGCGCAGTTGCAACCCGAACTGGGCCCCGGAGACGGTCGCGACTCTCTAGTGACGAGTCCATTTCTTGCTGTCTGTGTGCCTCTTCCGTCGAATCTTACCTCTGCATCTTCCCTGATTCCAATCACACCCCATGCCCCGTTCGTGGTTTCAGACCCATAATAAATTCTCCGAATAACGATAACGAGGAGACAACAGGTCACGAATCCGTGTTTTCCACTTTCTCTCGTTCAGTGACCTTTAATTCATTTCAAGCTCTCGCAGGTGTCGAACAATTGGTGAATTGGGTTTGGATCAAGTCACCATGGATTACACGCGGCGACTCAGCCACCCTATCTGATCTCACTGTGTGCACGTGGCCCCGCATCTACGTCCCAATTCCGTGTTTCCCAACTTCCTCGAAGCACATTGCTACGCGGATTCCCCACTATAAGCTTAGGTCTCCTTTGCGCCATAGACCCATGATGATTCCTGTCTAGCGAGTTACCAAAGAAAAATACCGGCGTGAATTTCCCTACTATAATTCAGTACTTTATCCGATGCTGGGCAAGTTTGCTTCGACACTTACATTGGAGAACGCGCGTTCGCTTTGCCTTCGGAACATCGAGCAATGAACTACCAATTTTTTCGGTCGTTGTTCTTTTTTGACATCCTCCGGTCCCAGAATGCCGCGCAAGATTAGTGGAATGAAGGAGCAGGAAACGCATCACACCGCAAGCGCGGGAAAATATTGATTTAATTTTATGGGCAAGGCATGAAAGTGAAGATACGTCGAAGGGCGTGGATGATTCGACGTGCTGTAGACAGACGTACGATATCGACTTCAAGAACGCTAGCAGAAATGGTAACCATCGCATACCTCACCTCGGGATATATCTAGTCACCACGCGTACGGTCCCTATTCTCCATGGCGTTCCTTCTAGATCCAGCATCAGCGGGCGAATTGCGCGGAGGGGTTGAACTACGAGTATATAATATAACTTATTAGATTTAGGACTGGAACAAACGAACGGACAGACAGAATGACGGCTGGACGAACGGACTCGCGAGGTGCACATGGGACGGAGTGCATCTCGATTACAAAAAAGGTCCATCCCATGTCGTTCGCAAGACTTACTCGCTTGCTCGCTGACTCACTGGCTCAATCGGAGGAGCCCGAGTGCTATTCATAATCCGAGCGCTAAGTCAATTGAGGAGACGGGGGTTAAGAAGCAGAAGAGTCCTAGGCAAGTGCTGGTACAAGTCAGGCTTCAGGAAGCGGAGTCCAGCGAGTGAAACGCCGCGCAGAGGCCAGAACAGGACGAAGAGCAAGATTGAGCAGAAAGAGTGGAGGAGGCACGATTTGGATAGAGGTGGGATGGGATACATGCTGGCTCAGCGAGACGCAAGAGCGACAGAGAGGGTCTGGAGGAGCCCGAGGAGAGACGGGAGAGACGGGAGCGGAAGGTATGCGCATCGATACGGCGGGGGACAGAGGGGCCATACAATTCGGATCGCACACGAAGCGAGAGAGGAGTGAGATCGAACGGCATGCAACAGCGTGGGTGCCGGCACGCCGTCAGGGGCGGATCGCGCATGAGTGCGCGAGCACCGGGAGAACTACATGTACTGCGCGTGTGGAGGCAGGGCAAGGGAAAGTAGGCTTGCACCACAAGCGCAAAGATACTCCGGGAGGGCCGAGGGAAGGCGGGCGCGCGTGCAGTAGAAGGAGTGTGCATGCGGGCGGCAAAGGCGGCGCACACAGGGCAGCGACGAGGCGCGGATCGAGGATGTGCAGCGGGTAGAATCGTGGAGTGCATCTGCAAGTGCAGGGCGAGGAGTGCGGAGTAGGAATGGACCGCGAGGGTGGGAGCTGGGTGGCGGCTTGGGTGTCGGGCATTGGGAGGGCAGGAGAGAGAAAGGAGAAGCCTGAGTAGATCCGGTTCGAAACGGTAGCGATAAAGGAAGAGCGGCGGACGGGCGGGGATGGGCTGTTGAGAATGAAACCAGCACCGCCGTGAAGCAGACGCCGTGGAGTGGCGTGGAGGAACGCGAGCGATGTGTGTATGTGGCACATAGTCCCGGCCTGTTAGTCAAAGCGAGGCACAGTGTAGATGGATACGCATCTATTCACCTCGGCCACCCCACCCCATCCCTGCCCGCACTCGCGCCTCTTTCCGCCCGCCTATGACGACTCTGCGTCGGGGCTCGCACTTGAAGGAGGACAGAGAGCTAGCGCCTTCAAATTCTGCCCATAGATCTGGCATGGATTCGGGTGTCCAAGTCAGCGCGCGCATTCTGCGGCAAGAAAGTGAAGACGGCGGTGAGAGGAAGAAAGGAGAAGGGAAGACGCCGGATCAGCCGGCCCGACTTGGTGCGTGACAGGTCTTCTCTCGCTCTCCCACCATAGCGGCCATCGCAGCTCGCTCGACCCTGATTCCAATGCCGTGAAACCCTTCTGCAAATACTACCGATAGCACCTCGTTCATTATTCCACCTGAACCCCTTTATGTTCATCTTCTTCATTTGCATCGAGCGAGTGCGAGGCATGAAAGCGTATAACATCCGCGCTGGAGCGGAGAGAGTTTCGGCCGCAAAAGAAGTTGAGCATGGTAAGTACATTGGCCAAGAATTCACACAAACTAATATTATACACTAGCAACGGGTTGAACTGCTGCAATCGAGAACCTTTGATTATGACAGGTTGAACTGCCTAGCCGGCGTGCCTTGTATCAAGTAACAAAGGACCACGTCTGCTGCGGGCCGCCCGTGAAATCCTCCCAAGTTACCTATACACACATACGTCTTAGTATAATTCATTGCTCCAGACTCTGAGCAGAAATGCTTACCGGGTGCGGCAGAAGTCCCTGCTGAGCAGGCCAACCTGTCAGCACCGATTGAAACAGAGCGTCCCGGATACTGAATGAAGGCGCATTTAAGTGACCGGGCCACGCTGAAAGGGTGTACGTCACATACCGGGAAGTGTTAGCGGTGAGGCACTCCACAGTGAAGTTCACCGGTGACGCTATTGTTGCTACTTGGGACAACCGAACCATTCCAGTGGCTACGGAAGACAGAAAGGGAAAAGGAGAATTTCCATTGATGATGATGAATGTGTTATTCGCAGGGGAGGGGACGGGGACGAACAACCACTAGTGAGAGCATTCAGTCGCACTACGATTCCGTATTGTGGTCTCGTTCACCTGCTGATTCACCGCAGTGGGAACACTCCTCGGAAAGCCGGTGACGATTCTATTGCCCGCTATACTATTGCCATTGCCAATGCTGTCGAGTACATGGCCTTGAAAGTCAGTGACATGGGTGAAGCCTTGTGGTACACAAAGGGCCATATGGGAATGTGAACAGACTCAGGTTCGTAATGAAGGGAGGCTACTTATACTGCAGTCATACCTGTGGACACAACCATCGAATGTTCTGGACCAGGCCGAAGTGTAACCGAGGGGAAAGAAGTTGGGAAGCATACCGGTTCGCATTCAGTAAACTCGTTTGTGAGCCTGTGCAAGATGCTACGGTGACGCACTGCCCCCAGAAATGACCGACACCCCTGAAAGGCGGCGAAAAGGTAGTTAGTTCCAGCTATTTGCGCTGAACCGGTGGCAATAGAGGGACATCGGAAAAAAATCAGGAAGCACAACGGTTTGCATTCAGTGAACTCGTTTGTGGGCTTGTGCAAGATGCTACGGTGACACATTGTCCTATCCCATGACATGTCCCAGTTGTTCCTGAGCTTCTATGTACCTTGCTTGGCGCTTCCATGGGTGTATACTTGGTTTTATCTTTGGATGTCGCATGTGGGGGACACTAGAAAGAGACAGGCATTTAAAAGAAACCCTAAAGATGCTATGACCCGCCTTGTTACAGTTTGATATCCTGTCATTGAACTGTGCTCGCGAGCATTGTCAAGAATTATTTCAAAACGAGATACGAACCTATTTCCGTCGTTTATATTCAGAGATGACCAACACCCGTGAAAGGCGGCGAAAAGCATTAGTTCCAGCTATCTGCATTGAACTGGTGGAAATCAGGAAGCACAGCGGTTTGCATTCAGTGAACTCGTTTGTCGGCTTGTACAAGATGCTACGGCGACACACTGTGCTCTCCCGTGACATGTCCCAGTCGTACCTGAGTTTCTATGTACCTTGCTTGGTGCTTCCATGGGTGGATACTTGGGTTTATTTTTGGATGTCGCATGTGGGGGAAACTGGAAAGAGACAGGCATTTAAAAGAAACCCCAAGCTGCTATGACCCGCCTTGCGCTACTGTTTTGATATCCTCTGTGGGGTCGCGAGCATTGCTAAGATTTATTTCAAAACGAGATGTGAACCCTATAACCCACCTCCGTGAAGGGCGGCAACAAGTGCGGCTTCTTAAAGCGACTATATTCATCAACCTATCGCGAAGCTAGCAAAAAAGGACGCACTACGTTGGCACATATAGAAGATGGGAGATGGGAGTTGTGGAACGAGGAACAATTTTCCTTCAGCTGTCACAGAAGAGGGTTACAGAGGGCACCCAGGCCCGGGCGGTTACCCCAGCCATGAAGACCAGTTTCACAAGCAAAACAGACTCACGCCAGAGAAAAGAGGCACAGCACACGTATCTACCTGTTCATTTGTCACTCGCACTGTGCTATTAGCATATCTTTCTCGCTCAAAATACATGAGTAGCGGCGAGAATAATGGGGACTAGACAGGTAACCGATCTGTCTATGTACAAGAAAACGAGTTTATCGGTAGCCGAGGACAATAATTTCCACCTGTGCATTGCCGTAGTGGGATCCAGTCGCGTGGGATACATATCTTCTGCAAGGCGGGAACGCTGCACGATAGACCCTCCCATGGCCAAAATAGGATGAAAACCGAATGGACGTCCCAACTTCCAAGAGGTACGAAAGAAAATATAGTACGTGCAGCACTAATTGGCGCTTCAGCCACGTCCATTGCCAGGAATATGTACACGTCCACGCAATGGAGAGACAGATCATGTGAGTAAGAATATCAATATAGTAATAACTACATTTTGATGGCCCCTCGGCCAACTTGACCGAGGTCGGTTGAGGTTGGCCGAGGTTGGCCGAGGGGCTCGACTGGGTTGGTCGAGGTTGGTCGAGGGGTCTCGACCGGGTTGGCCGAGACCCCATCAAAATGTAGTGAATGAGTTGTGAGGCTGATTAGGTCGATGATTATGCAGCAAAAGAGAAACATGGACAAAAGAAAACAGACAATAAAAAATTCGATGGATATGTAGGAGCACCGCGGCAAGTTCCAATTAAAGTCTCTGCCAGTCATCTAAATTCTCCATTGAAAAGAAAAAGTTCTTCCGCGAAACCGGGCGTGAATGAATTTGGAATTTGATTTGAAATTCGATGTATTGTAACTGTAGACACACAGATATCGATATTAATCGGGAGCGCTGGCAGAAATCCCACCCAGACCAAACCTGACCATGGATGTATCACCGAGGACAATCACCGCGCCTCAACACGGGTACGGTCCCCATGCCCAACGCGTTCCGTGTACGTAGATCCAGCATCGGCTGGCGAATTGCGCAGTGGGGTTGAAATACGAGTATGTTTATCAGAATTAGAAATAGAACTGGAACTAGAAAGAAAGATAGAAAGAACGCACCCGGGGCGGCGCGAGGAGCCGAACCCCTCCTATTCATATTCCGACTCCTCAGCCAACTAAGGGGGCCGAGGAGCCGAGCCAAGTAAACAGGAGACAGAGTCCGGCGAGTGAGAACACCGCGCAGAGGATGCAAGAGCATCGACCTCAAAGAAAGCCAAGAACGGGAACGAATGAGCACTCGGATCGGATGGAGCAGACGCGTGCCACAAGGCATAAGTCCAACACGAAAGCAGTAGCGAAAGTGCGCAAGCAGCAGGAACCCGAGGAAGCAGACGGCGCGCGCGAGAAGCGAGAAGTACCGGGTACGAGATCAGGATTGAGATTGGGAGCGATTTGGCGGGGAGGCATACAGTGCGGATCGCATACGGAGCGAGAGAGGTGCGAGATCGAGACGGCGTGCAAACAGCACGGGTACCCGCGCACCGTGAGGAGCAGATCACGCATGAGTGCAATAGCACTGGGGGAACTTCATGTACAAGTGCGAAACGCGTCCAGGGGTGGGGTGAGGGGAAAGGGCTAGCACCAGAAGTGCTAAGATAGTCAGGGAGGGCCAAGGGAAGGCCGGCGCGCGTGCAGTAGAAGCAGTGCGCGTGCGGGCGGCGAGGGCGGAGCACACAGGGCAGAGACGAGAGGCGGATCGAGCATGTGCAGCGGGTAATCGTGGGGTACATGTACAAGTAAGGAGTACGGACGGGACATCGAGGGTGGGAGTTGGCGGCTGCTGCTTGGGTTAGCAGGGCAGGAGAGAGAAAGAAGAAGCCTGAGCAGATCCGGTTCAAATCGGTAGTGATCAAGGAAGAGGGCGGGTGATCGAGGATGGGCTGTTGAGAATGCAACCAGTGCCACCGAGAAGCAGACGCCGTGGAGTGGCGTGGAGGATCGCGAGCAGCGTGTGTATGTGGCACCCATAGTCCCGGTATATTAGTTGGACCGCGTACGCTCAAAACGAGGGTTGATCTAGATGGTTACGCACCAGTTCACCTCGGCCACCCCACCCCATCCCCACTCGCACTCGTACCTCTTTCCGCTTGCCTACGACTCGGAGCTCGCACTTGAAGGAGGACAGAGAGCTAGCGCTTTCAAGTTCTACCCATGGATCTGGCATGGATCCGGGTGTCCAAGTCAGCGTGCGCATTCTGTGGTAAGAAGGCGAAGACGGCGGTAAGAGGAAGAAGGTAAAAGAGAAGACGTCGGATCAACCCGCCCGACTTGATGCGTGACAGGCCTGCATCGCCACCTCTTGCATCTCTTCCGCTCTCCCACCATGACGGCCATCGCAGCTCGCTCGACCCTGATTCCAACGCCGTGAAACCCTCTTGCAAGAACTACCGGTAGCACCTCGTTCATTATTCCATCTGAACTCGTGTCAGTATGTTCATCTTTGGGGGCTCCTTTCTCTCAGCGTGTCGCTCCATCCTATACGCCCACTACGATCCATTTGTCGTTCTCTTCCCTGTACTGCCCCTCGTCCTGAAGAAGGCGGCACACGCACCCGATTCTGTCTCATCAACACCGCTATCGTGCTTCAATACCACCCACCCGCTGCTCGTCTGCGTCATATGAGCTCCGTGCCGTCAATCTTCAGCCCTTCGTTGTTCTTCTGCTCCTACTCCTCCTCCACTCGGTCCCGCTCTTTTCTGTTCTGCATCTTTTCCCCGGGCTTGGGCTGGGGCTGCCGTGCACGGTTGAAACCATCCTACGGCTACCATTCAAGCTCGCGCACTAAAACACACGCCGATACCTGCGTCCTCCGGTCTCCGGTCTCAAGTCTGCACCTACGTCTGCAGCCGTCAGCTCATCTATCGCCTTGCCTTCCGACCTTTTCCTCACGCCTTTCGTCTCTCATCTAAAAATCGCCGCGTCCGCGAGTGTATTTCTCCTTGCGCTTGTCCTGTTTTTTTTTTTTTTTCACAAAAAATCAACACACCTGAACCTCCTCCTGTTTCGCACCGCATGTCCATTCACTTCACCCCACATCGCATCCATTCCTTCTCTCCTGAAGAGCTAATGCTGATGCTAATATTTGGTATATGTTTTGTCTCATGTCATCCGTCCTAGGGACGTTCACATCTCAATTCCGGAGGGCAGCGCGCTATTTAGGTTCCCGTGGATAGAGCGTGCATCAATCCTTCGCGCTTTTAATTGTCCGGATGTCGTCCTCGCTCGCAGCGCTTTATCCGCAAAATAAAAATAAAGATATGTCCCCATATACCATTGACACTTGCGCGCCGGATTTTATGATATTCATGCTCTCAAGTTCAATACCTCGGTCCGGGCGTTTCATATCCTCACGGTTAACTGATATCCACCAGCCTGGCTGCTCTACGATTTGATTCCTCTTCGATCTGCGCGCCAGTATGCGCTGCTAATCGCATACCCTTCACCCATCACCCTTTCACTTTCCAAAGTAGACCCGTGCGCTTTGTTCGCGCGGCGTTCTGGAGAGGGCTGCTGCCCACTTGACACGCGTACTGTACTGTACTATTAAAATCAATTTGTCAGTCACGCGTCACGGGGGTGCTTGACGTGACGAATTTTGGAACCTTGTCACGCGTCACGGAGGGTCTTGACGAATATACTTTTCGTCACGGTCGGTTCAAAATTTGGGTTCAGGGCTACTCTGAGTAAGTTTCCTTAGCTGCGGACACTCTTCCTACTATTTTTCCGCCATTCTCAAGGTTTCCTGCTTCAAACCTCATAAACATCATGCTTCAGACTAAGTTCAACCGAAGTTCAACGGCGAAAAATAGATTTTTCTCCCTGTTCAACAGATTTGCTGAAATAAAACTTCTCAGGTCATGTCTTGCAACCCCTGGAATATTTCCTGGGGTTGA
This sequence comes from Mycena leptocephala, assembly GCA_029378395.1. Classification (NCBI taxonomy): domain Eukaryota; kingdom Fungi; phylum Basidiomycota; class Agaricomycetes; order Agaricales; family Mycenaceae; genus Mycena; species Mycena leptocephala. Next base: position 22,126 of record JARJLF010001301.1, on the reverse strand, counting down.
CGAAATTTTTGGGGTTGTCACGCAGCTGGGGACCCTTTGACGAATTGACGAAATGGTATTTCGGGTCACGCGTCACACCCCTTGACGAATTGAATTTAATAGTACAGTACTGCACACAGGAATTAACCATATAGGTAAGTATCTGCCCGCCAAAATTCTTCTCAGTGCGCGCGATGATTTATAATTCAATCAAGTCCCACAGGCATGCAAGTCCTTTGAATTGCGCAGAAAATGGGGACGGATTCCGCCTGCTTCTGAAGCACTGGACGTCCTCGTTTTCCACCTGGAAAATCACTTCAGCCGACTCAGACCATTGACTCCCATCCTGCCTTGGGGACTTGGCGGTTCAACTCCGCCCCAGGGGATTAACGATTGAATTTGAGATTTTGGTGCCCCTGCATTGGACATGTACAGTCAAAGAGGACCGATCAGCCGTAATCACTCCGGCTCACCGCGCGATAGAAAATCGGACAGACTCGCAAGCTAGACCTGAGACAAACGTGAAAAACCTGCTTTTTTCTTCTGATCAACCGCGGAATAGTTGGGAGGTCTGTTGAGCAGCCGTCATCCAAAAATTCGCTTGGAGGCCGGAGAAATGTCGACTGAAAATTACTCTGGGCTTCCTATGTAACTGAAATGTATTGCACAGTCCAAGCGCTGTCCCGTGCAATACTGACTGCATAATTTTCTGATGAGATATGAACTGAACAAAAAGCACTGCTGGGGTGTGGATTGTGCTGCGCCGTTGTATGTGGGTCTGCGGCACAGTTTGTCGCAGCAAGATAAATTCATAAAACCAAGCCTGATGTTGAATCTCAGGCCTGGCAAATGATTTTTAAAAAAAACTGTTACAGCCGTTGGCGGGACCGAAGACTGAAAAAAGGACGATGGGAGTGCTATGCGTATAGTAGAATGCGCTCGAAGAACACATTCAACAGCCCGGATCATCGGGCCGAGTGGCCGGCAAGAAAAGCTGTAGGCTGTGTCTGTGCATCGTGTTCTTTAAGCGCCGATTCCCACTACTCTTCCTTTGCTCCGACCACCACCCCATTCCCCTCTTCCCACTCATGAATGGCCTCAATCCGTGTCTCCGATGCACTTATCCGTTGGGATACCTCATGTATTAAGCAGATGCCTCGTATCAGTGTGTGTATGTTTGCCATCACCTCAATTTGCCATCTTTTTCCCAACCGCCACTTCTCGTACAGCCTTGGCTCCGACCTCACCAAATTCGGCTTGCTTTCTTCCCAGCTTATTTCTAGACGACCACCCCAATCACAATTTAGCTCTGGCCGGCTCAGCTTCTGACGTGCCGCTCCATTCATCCGGCCTACTTTCCGGCGCTCAAGGGCCACTGAAAAGAAGCTCGCTGTCCGACCTTCCTTTGTTCTTTTCCCGCATCGTCGTCTGGCTGTCCTTCCACCTTCAATTCTGTTTTCCAAGCCCAATTCCTTCCTCAATCAAGACCACGGCATCCTCAATGCCAACCCACCGGGTGGCCGGTTCTTCTGCTTCAAGCCCGATCGCGGCCATACAGAAAGACCGAGGGCCACCACAATTTCACTGGTAACTGGGCTTCAAGGGTTCCAGCACCGACTTAAACGACTGTTCTTGCATGAATCAAGTTGCTGCAAGGTATCCCGACAAGCATCGCATGGAGAACAACAATCAGAACTAGAGCGGCTCGCCGAAATCTTTTGTTAGATTTTCCGCGCCGCCAGAAGTCACTGGTATGTTGTCGCTCATATTTAATTTCCGTCAACGCAGCTCTCAAATGTTCATCGTTGTGAACGCCCAGATTCGGCTTCTTCCTGCGAGTGTATACGTAGAACGTCTTGCAGCCACGAGAAATCCACTTGATTGTTCGATTTCTTACGCGCCAGGTGCTATCCGGAGTTATATTTCATTTTCATTTCCTTCACTGACCCGTCCCTCCGAAGCTCGATGTGCCGAATTCTGTACCGCAGCAACCAGCCGGCCCGTATCGGTTAGCCGCGTCCCTGATGCGTCTGACAGAGCCAATTATTTCGATTTGACCTGTGTTCCCCGATCGAACCGACATGTCTACGCTTCTGGTAATACATCGAGTTCTAAAGTGACACTGACATACTTATATGAGGTTTGGGCCGTGTCCACCACCCACCAACGCTCTACTCGACTTCTCACCCTCTTACCACCCTGCCACACCATCGCCGTCCCTAACGCACTAGGACCGCCTTTTATTCTCCTCAAAGTTTGAGCTTCGAACGGCGCCGGCATCACCAGTGCGTTATCCCGTATTTTTTATTCCACAGCAATCGGAAGGTCCCGCGGTCGAGGTAGGTGTTCATTCAAAATTTCGATGGCTAACAAACAGGGAGTCTGATAGCTTAGTACAGTAAAAGATCGTCGGTATTTAAACTACTGTCTGGTATGCTGCATGTAGCGGGCATGGCGGCCCATGAATGCGGAGCTGTCGCTCTGGGAATAGACTTCATTTACGGCACATATGTAGATTCCCGGCATGAATAAAGTAATCTTTTCAACGCACCGTCACATTTGTTTCCGGAACCCGAAATTAGTTGCCACTGGTCTGCACCTACGCCGGAGCGAAGCGAAGGCACATCTTGTCCCAATTCAGCAGAGCAGTCGCGAAGGCATATTGTATCCATATTCACATTGAGTTGTATTCCTATTCGGCCGGAGAGCCTGAGGCCGTGTCGTATTCGTATATACTCGAATATATTCAAAAAATATTTTTCCGTATCGTATTTTTGGCCAGCACCGTCTTCTGTGTAATACGGAACTCTAATTTCAACAGCTGTACCCCAGATTATTTGTCGGCATTGGCTATGGCACTCAGAAATTTCAGTACACGGCAAACATACTTGCAACAGGTGCCTAGGGCGGTTGAATTGAACAGGGGGGGTGATCTTACGTGGTCTTCACGTCAATGAGTGCTCCGTGGCCATGATAATCGGGTGACATCTGTTGCATTCTCGCCGACAGCAGACACATCGTCTCGGACTCCGATGACAATACAGTTCTCATCTGGAATGCAGAAATCCGGTAGCAGATCGGAGAGCCGCTCCGCAGCCACGATGACTGGGTGAGGTGACCGGAGGTCTGTTGCATTCTCGTCCCATCTCAGCCGCTGACTGTTTTTAGACCACCAGATACGCGTAAGGAATTTCGTTCGCCTGGCGTCCGGAAGGGAGACTAGTGGTACCGTGATCTCCCAATGAAACCCGTACGTACGAAGGAAAAATCGAAATCTTGTCTCTTAGCCCGCATCTGAGAGTGAGTTTCCTAGAAACTCTCAAGTGAACTTCTGATGACTCCATTCCGTATATATTTTATATTTCAATCCTCCCTCTGATTTTCTTTACATGAGGGTTGGAAAGCTAAACTTGAACGTCCTACGTAGTTTTCTGTCAGCATGAACTTTGACAACCATATCAAATATGAACCACATTACTACACGCGCCCACAGCCCCACTGAGTATATTTTTCTTCAGTAACTTCGTAGATTGGACAGAGGCGGATTTACCTTTACAAGCAATGCTTACAACAGGTATTCCGGTCGCCATTGCAGCAAGCAGAACACAGAGGAAGCCTCTTTTCCAAGAGCTCCGGGTTGGTAGAGGGCGTAGCGATGACTGAGGCGACCATGATGACAACAACAATAAGGGTTGTGAACAGAGAGAATTGCATCTTAGATGTGAATCAACTTGCAAAACGATAGGATATTTTATACCTTTCGCTCGGCTTTAATCTCTAGATTCTGGGTTGGATGACAATTGGGCGTTGTCATTGGGCGCCATAAAGCCCAAGTAAATCGACGCCACATGATCGCCGCTCATTAGGTTTTTGGGGTGTTAGCGGGGAGATTATAGTTACTCCCTGCTACCGATGTGCCCTGAGCTGTGCTTTACATGCAACGTGGTTACTGCAAGTATGACTTCGAGATTCAACTACAATTCCATGAAAGAATGGGACGTGTACCAGAATGAATCCCATTGATATACATTTACCGTAAGGAACCGGATGGGATGAGCCTGATTTTTCAATGACACTTTGACTGTCGAACTGCCAACGCCAACTGCCAACCTTTTCGAGGCTAGTTGGTTACAGATACCAGATTGGGCTGTATGGGCGCTATGGGCGCAAATGAAGGATGTCAGCTGCCAGATCGCCCTTTTGTCAGTGCTGGCGCTTCTTGTATCTTGTTCGTCTGCCCCGGTGCAAGCCACTTCAACATGCGAGGCTTGAGACTTGCGGCTGGTTGACCTGTAGCAGCGCACTCACGGGACTTTCATCGCAACACTTTGACTCTTTCACTGTGCCTGTCGAAGCACTGTGTGGCCCTGAGCTTGACTTAAATTTACTATCCAATGGTGTGCAGCGGTGACGCAGTGAAGCGACGGTGGCATGCAGTGGCATGGCATTGACGCGGCACTAGCGCCCCTAACGTGGCGTGGCATCGCCCCGGTCTTGGCGCGACAATTCAAATTTCAACACACTTCTCACTGCGTTCCGACCCTCTCTAGACTTAGCTGTGGCTAGACAACCTACACAAAGCTTCGCAGATGCTAGACATGGTCAGTCTAGCTGTGTTGGGTCAGTCTAGGTCTATCTGGGTCAGTCTAGTTCAGTGTGGATCAGTGTGGGTCAGGCAGCCTGATTTTAGTGATTGAGATCAACAAAAACATGTTTGGTTCAAGCTGAAAGGGTCTGAAGCATCATATCCAGTGAAGTCATGTTGAAAACTGTGAGTATTATCTTGCCACGTGACCAAAATTCATGCAAGTGAAGCAATGACCCTTGAATCACCCAGAAGTACCGGCAACTTGAACTTGAACTTTGTGATGAAATGTCAATGTTTAGCTTGGGCCAGACACCCCTAAAGACCTAAACTGAGCCCCACTTATCTAGACAGACCTGTGTTTGGGACCCACACAGAGGCTAGCCAGGGGCTACACAGAGGCTATACAGAGGCTACACCAAGCTAGACAAAATCCCTGTCTAGTGGGCTAGAGAGAGCGGGCTATTCTCACCTAGACATACTGAACACAGATGAACACAGACCTGCACAAAGGTGAGTCTAGAGAGGGTCGGAACGCAGTGTCTGATACCTCACAACAAGCATAAACCGAATTCATTTCATGTTGTGAATGATTTAAACATGAAACAGTTGAAAAATGAATATAGAAACTGCTGAATGTGTTCTCCCAGTAAATATGTACCACTGGTTCGACTCGGGCTTGGTCCGCGGCGGAGAATAAATATTTTTAAGCTCATAAGCCGACACCGATTCCACGACCAGCTGAGACAAACAACTTCTGTGGAACGGAAGATGCTGCGGCATCAATAATTTATTGAATAGATTCAGTCATGATCTGCCATCTGTCGGCGAAGATCCGTTGATCGCACAACCGCAGGGATGAAGACCATGGCGCAGCTCTGCGAGGCAGGAATGCTGGAGCAGATGGACCTCCCCAAAAGATGACCCGAAGGAAAAAGGATGAAAACTGAACCGTGATCCAACGTCCAAGAGGTACGAAAGATATATTTCCATAGCCAGTCGGCACGCACCAGTACCAGTCCCCTTTCCAGACTCGTTCCTTTCAGATTCAGCGTCGGCGGTCGAATTGCGCTTGAAATATGAATATATATGGTATTAGAATTAGAATTAGAGGCACAACTGGAGAACGGAATGAAGAGATAGAACTGGAAAGAATGAATGAACGCACTCGCGAGGCGCCGAGGCACGATCTCCATCTCCACTGCAAGAAAGGTGTATGTATCTCACGTCGTCCCCAACTCATATCGACTCGCTCCCCTGCTCGCACGCTCGCGGTGAGAAGTCCGAGTCCATCCTCGTCCTAGTTCGAGTGGGCCTCGTCGTATTGACTCAGGCTCAAGGCGGCGCAGCGGGGACAAAGATCAAGGAGAAGCAAGGACCTAGGCAGGCTTCAGCTCCACGAGCAGACAGAGTCTGGCGAGTGGAACGCTGTGCGGAGGAGGTCAGACCTAGAGCAAGAGCAAGACTTGGAAGAGGCACGATATCGAGAGGGGTGGGATGAGAGACAGGGAGGATCAGCGAATCGAATGCAGAAGCCACAAAGCGCGAGGGAGCGACTGGGGCGGATGGTGTGCGCAAGGAGCGAAGTGCAGGGTGCGAGATAGATATGGGGGCGGGGGCGGTAGGAGGCGTACGGCGCGAGAGGAGCGAGATCAGGAGCGCAATACAAGTGCATGTAATGAGCACCGGGAGAACCTGAAGCGGAGTGTGGAGTACGGTTACAAGTGCGGAGTTGAGCGGTGAGAGGTGCGGAGGTTCGGAGGGCGGAGTGCGGTTATGTAGTTAGGACTGGCCCCCGAGGGTGTGGCGTTGGCATCGGGCGTCGAGTGGCGGATTGGCGGGGCCAGAAAGGGCAACAGCAGCAGTGAGCTCGAGCCTGGGTAGATCGGCGTGGAATTGGAAAGCGATAACTCCAGAGGGACTCGAGTCGGTAATGTGGCGACAACGAGACCAAGGCGAGTGAGAACCCGGAAAGGAGTGCTGCTGACGAGCAGACGATAGGCGAGCCGTGGACCAAGGTGACTCGGAGCGGCGTGTCCATGTGCCCCACATCGTCCAGTATGTTGTAAGCGCTGGAAGAAAGGGCAGAATTGGATGGTTACGCACCAGTTCGCCAACCCAATTCTCATCTGCTAACCCACCACAAACATCACGACATTCTGCCCGCCCAACGAGCTCGCAATGCAAAGAGGACACAGGGATTCAAATATTCAAAGTTTGCATGAATCTGCAGTGGATCCGGGCGTTCAAGTGAGTGCGTGCGTTCTGCGGCAAGAAAATTGAAGACGGTGATGAGAGTAGGCTCGAAACCAGCCTGTAGATGAGAGACGAGTCTCGATCTACAGGCTGGTCGATCGGAGTTTGAAATCGGTTAACGCGCGGCTTTCCCAAAAAGGCTATTAGATAAGCAGGTGCGAATTGGGTCATCGAAATACAAATTTCACAAAGATGAGTATCTATAACAATAGAGTCTATGTATAAAACATGCTGTGTCTTTTAACGAGCCCCGAATTCGAAGAATTCATAATGCTAGAATTTCTTTTCAGTCAGGTTGTGCTTGTTTGTATCGGGAGTCGATGCCGTGGCTCCGCCAAAAGTTTGCTTATCTAATAGCCTTTTATGATAGTTCCGCGCGTTAACCGATTTCAAACTCCGATCGACCGGTCTGTCTATCGACAGCTTTGTGCTTCATAGACAGACCGGCTCCGGTCTATGATGAGAGGAAGGAGCAAGGACGCCGGGGACGCCGGATCACCCGGCGTCATCACGGCGTCATCGATCGCCGCCTTTACATCTCTCCCAATTCTCTCCGGTCATTCTAGGCTCGACCTTCCTTCCTCTTGATCAATTCGACGAATGCAGCCTGCTACGCGTCATACCGTCTCTCAAAGTGCCACACTGACTCAGGCTGGAATCCCTTTCAAACGGAGAGAGGTATGTTCTGTAGCGCAATTGATCTAGGCACTGCCGATACAATAACAGACGACCCCGCCCATGAGGCCGCCACTGCGAAGCTTTGGGCAGTATACGTGTCTGAGGCAGAAAAATACGACAAAGGCCTGGTAGAAAGCTGGAAATGTGACATGGAGGGTATACTTATATTCGTGCGTGGGTCTGACAGTGTCTCACTGCGAATCTGACCAACAACGATGTTAGGCTGGCCTGTTCTCAGCCATCTTGACCGCTCTTTTAACTGAAAGCTACAAGACAATGAAACCAGACTCAGGAGATATCACTGTATTCTTCTTGGCTCAAATCTCGCAGCAGCTGGCAGCCTCGGCCAACATAACTACATTCGATATCGCACTGCCTGCCCCCTTTACCCCACTGATGAGCTCCCTCGTCTGCAACGTTCTGTAGTTTATCAGTCCGGGCTCAGTCTTACGTGCGCGCTGGTAGCAACACTACTCGAGCAGTGGGGACGCGACTTTCTTCACAGAGCGGACATGCGCTCCGCACCCGCCACCCGTGCACGTGTATTCTCCTATCTCTATCACGGCCTCAAGAGATTCAAAATGCACACAGTTGTGGAGATTATCCCCCTGCTTCTGCACATGTCACTATTTTTCTTCTTTGCCGGCTTCATTGCATTCCTCATCCCAGTGAATATAGTGATCACCGCCGTCGTAGGCAGCATCCTGGTCATGGTAACTGGAGTCTACACACTCCTTACCACTCTTCCCCTATTCCATCTAGACTGCCCGTACCGGACCCCACTCTCTGGATGCTTCTGGCGTTTCCGTCAAATTTTACACACCATGTTGCATCGGTGGGATGCAGACTCATCGGAATCAGCAACAGGAGAGAACATTGAGACAATGGTGGAAGGCGTGTTTCGCAAGGCCACAGAAAATTCCGTACACCGCTCAGATCGCGACCAACAAGCTCTGCTTTGGACAGCGAAGTCCCTGACCGATGATGTGGAGCTTGAACCATTCATCGAATCCATTCCAGATGTGCTGTGGGGGAATGACAAGAGGCGTTATATCCATGATGAGCACACCCGTGGCTTGATTGAAGATCCCAATATTCAATTGGTTCATCGGATACAGAGTTTGCAAAAAAGCTGTGACAGCGGGCTCCTAACCCTGGAAGTCACAAAACGTCGACTGATACTGTGCTACACCGCCAACGGTCAATCACGTTGCCAGCAGCTGGGATCGGCATGCATACCATGTGTGATGACCGGCTGGTACCAGGCCTCCTATCAGCTGGATATCGGCCGATGGAGTAAATGGGTCGATGGACCCAGCTTTCCTGGAGACCAGCCCACCAACCAGCCTGTGTGCAAGCTGTAGGGCAGGATGGGGTATATTCGACACTTCATGTAACTTGTACGTTCGCGCTCAGACAATTGATAGGACAAAAGATCATGTATATATATATTAGCTATAGAAATTACACAGTACTTACACCCTTGGCTTCCGTCGCGGGCGTAGCGGCAGGGATGCTTGCCTTGTCGGCGGCAGTTCGTGCTGGAGGTGGTCAACGACGCCATGGGTAGCGCGGTCGGTCGGGAGCAGATCTCGGGTGACGGCGTTGACGGAAGGAGGCGGAGGAGAGCATGCAGGGGGTAAGGACCACGACGATAGTGGGTTTGCGCACCATATGAAACTATATGAATGTGAGTAAAAAGAAAAAGTATCTTACGGATCCACGTACCCTGGCGAGGACAACCTACGCTGTCCCAAAAGACATAACACTACGCCTAAAATCATTATGAGCACTGACCTACAGCGTAGATAAAGAAGTGCACCTGGATCCATATACCCAACACCGCATATCCGAAAAGTCATTGAATAATTGTTCGCGACACGGCAAACTTGAGGGGAGAAGCCAAGGACATAGAGGGTCGACATGGGACTTTAAGGGCCTGAGGCCATGGACGACTAAACTCCAAGAGCTTGAGTAGACTACAGCCCTTTGCATCTTGAGTGGACTTGACTGTCTTGACGGAGATCTTGGGGCACTTGAGGTGGAAGCGCGGGACTCGTGGAACTTGCTCGCAAGATGGAACCAGCAACACCACGGCCTGAGTGCGAGGAAGTGTAGATGAGGACTGACGTGGCTTCAGCGCGAGACAACACTTGACCTCAGCGCAATACCACAGTGGCGGTGAGGAGAGGAGGCGCGCGGAGATGGTGGGAGGAAGAGAGACACTCGGAGAGCGTCGAGCGGCTTGATGGAGCTTGCACCACGGCCTGAGTGTGGGGAAGTGTGGATGAGGACTGGCATGGCTTCAGCGCGAGATGATGCCTGACCTCAGCACGATACCACGGCGGGGATGAGGGATGCGCGCGGAGATGGTGGGAGGAAGAGAGAAAGAGCGTCGGACTCGCAGATCAACCATCTGTCAAACTCACGTGATGTGCACGGACCTCCGACTGAGAAGCGTTGATCATGCCATTGCCTAGACTCGCTAGCCAGTCGACGTCCACTCGGTTCCAAGACAGAGCGGGCGAGACGAATTTGGATACAGAACAAACATGCACAACATGAGAGCAAATAATGATGGGGCGTCAAACAACGGTAACCTCGTGGACGGACTGGGCCGCCTCGTCGCCTGTTTCGGTGATCGACGTTTCTCCCGCCAAATGAGAGGGTCGAACTTTGAAAAAAGCGAGAATTCTTAAAATTTGGGTCTCAAGGTCCCTTAATGAAAGTTGGATAACTTTGAATTCTCTATCCATAGAGCCCAACTTGTTTTTGGGGGGTCAGAAAAAACAAGTTAGTCTCATTTGAAAGAGAATTCAAAGTTATCCATTCTCAGCTCAGACATTTGGAGATGAAGTTTTCAAGGTTTAGGCCATTTTGAAGCATTTTCTCAAGTCCGCACCTCTCATTTGGCGGGCAGATCAACCATCACCAAAACACGCGACGTGGGAGCCCAGCCGGTACCAGTTGAGTTTTGCGATGGCATCAAATTTCACCGGGCCGGCTGGTCCACGACCCTAGCCATTGCCATACAAAGTCTTCACCGCCTGTATTTTTTTGGGGGGGGCTTTGCCGAACAAATTTTAGAGCTGTACTACAGAGTTCGCGTCTTTGGCTGAGCAAAAACACAGATTCCGGAGTAAAACAGTATATTACTCGTATCTTAAGCAGATGCCCTGATTTCGTATGCACCTGTTTACAATCACCTCAATTTGACTGTTTTTTCTCAACCACGTTCCCTGCTCCAGAACTCTGGCTCAGACTTTACTATATTTATTATCCATTTTCTACGCCGATCACGATTTAACTTTCAGAACTCCGGAATAATCCGACGCCGCTCCATCTCCATCAATCAGACGACCACGGTCGAGCGCTCAAGACCCGTTCAAAAGTAGGGCCTTTCTGATCTTCCTCTGTTCTTTCCCCCCACCATCATGCTACCTGCATCCAGCTCAGTACCGCGCTTCCTGAGGGTCAATGTATCAACTGAACCCACAAGAGGATCCTGCAAGCATGGTTCAACACTTATCTGTATGCGCAAGAGCTCTCTGGCTTCAGTGCTCTCAGCAACGGCAAGATCACAAGATCGTTCAAGTCTCTCAAGACGTATGCCAAGCCTCTGTCCTTCTGGTAGCTGTAGTCTCATCGCTCCTGCCTTTCGGATGTGCGAACAACTTCAAGTTCATCAACCCTTTCCAAGTTTTCTTTTCGTGCTGCCGGGGCTGGAGATCGCCGCCTCACCGACTGAGCGAAACACCGGTATTTTGCTCACCGATATCAGTCAGATATCACTGACATCAAACGTTCCACAACAGTTTTATTGTAATCTTCAAGGTAAAGTGTATGTAGACGCTATCAAAGTGTTTTCGCATGCAGACTGACTCGCATCTAGATCTCCTCCCATGGACGACGTACGCCTCGTCATAACCCAGGGGAAGTATTAACCCAATCAGATCTGTTCCAAAGGCCCCATCGTTTGACATCGACATCCGCTTACGGAACCACTGCAATAGGTCGCAATTGTGCCATAGGGCATCTCGAGACACTACAAACCGTGCACGGATGCACGTATGGTGTGTGATACGTGCCCGAGCCTCCTACCAGATGGCGCCACTGACCCTAGGACTGTGAGACAACGAGATTAAATTGGCAGATTAATCTATTGTATGTTGCTTTTGCCCATCGCTTACCCAGTGCCGCCTCTGATTCAACCACAGACAGTCCCGCCATTGAAATCGTCACGCAGTCTCCCCGCACTATGGGCGGTACGTACTCGGTCCTGTTCAATAATCCCGTGAAACTCACGCTGCCGCCTGAATGCAAGTTGACCTAGATAATGCCTCAATGCTCTTTCAACGAGCAGGGGTGGCAGTATGTGTCTCTTTTCATAACGCACAGCCAACATCAATTTACACAATTGTCTGCAGACGAGCCGGCGATTCATGGGGATAATGCATTTTTCGGATTTGTATTTTATATTTCGGAGTTGTATTTTATAATTGAGTTGGAACCTGTTTTCAGTTGGCGGTGGTAGTATGTCATGAATGAAATTCACAAGCCGGAGCGAAGCGACGGCATGTCTTGTTCATTCTTCATAGGTTGATATCAGGGCCATATAGGTTGAATCACCCGACGTTCTATCAGTGGGGAATAGGTTGAAATCCGATGGATAAAAATCAACGTTAAATATAGGTTGAAGCTGGGTTGAAGAAAATCAACCTACCATCAACCCTTTGTACTAGGTTAGTCGATGTTTTTCATCCTACGCTTGTTGAAAATCATGCGGCTTTGCCTTAATAACCGGAGTTCAATTCGAGTTCTGCTGACATTTTTTTGAACTAAAATCAATGTATCGGGCGGTAGCTTAAATTATTTACTTTCACTGCGGCCACCCCACGGCTGGGGGATAAACTCAATTTCCAGCTGACTTTCCATGCTCTCTCCAGCTGGAAATCCGGCCTGGACCATGCAGCTGGATTTCATCCCCCTCACAGCTGCTTACAGCTGATGCGTTTTCTGGAATGCAGCTGACGATCTCACCTGGAGACGGCCTGACGGCACTTTGGCAGTGTACAAAGCTCTATGGTCAATCAGCACTTTGTCAGCTCCAGATGCAATAATGTATCACTTTTTCCCGAGACATGATGTCAGGCTGGACAAAGAAGTCATGCATTATGCCGTCTCCGCTGATGCCATGCAAAGATGGGCAAACGTGCATACAGCTCAAAGGCTATTTGATGATATCTTGAGGCATCTCGCCGTATGCACAGCTGACATGGCAGTCAACAGGACCTTCAATGTCAAGCCCATCCTTCTTTGCCTGCGCAGGCTGTTCTCAGAATATTCCATTCATCTCTATGGCTACCGTGATTTGAGCGAATCGTCGAAGGAATCCTTGCCACAGGTTATAAATAACATGGTTGACGAAATGAGCACAATTTCTTTCACTGCTCCATTTCGTGTCTTAGTTGGGTTCTGGCATGAAGCAATGGATTTAAACGCACCATCCTATCGGTTCGAGACGAGCAAGGATGTCATCTCTCCTAGGACGAAAGTCCAGCTCTCCGCGACGTTGCTTGATGAGCTGCAATTTAGCTTGGATCGACTTGTATATACACACAGTGATCTTTTACGTGGCAACTAGCAGTCCAATTGGGTGGACGAGATGTTCAGCACATGGAACCCAGTAGATAGCAAGGCCCAAGCTCGAAGCCTTCCGTAGGCTGTGGTTGAATATCTGAATAACCGCAAATCTGAACATGCTGTCAAAATAGCAGCCTTCCGGCTCCCAAGTGGTGCAAAGAAATCTCCACCAGGTATGATTCATCCTGGGCCATCAATATCCGTACAATTTGAGCACCTGCGTCCTAATAATCACACGGAAATCTTGACTGGTTCATTGACTGCACTCTGGACAATATATCGCCACCTCAGGGTGGAATCGAGAGAAGAACTACCTGACCTGGAGAGGATCCTTGATGCACTCTCACAAGCACAATCCTCAGCGATCACTCCGTCCGTCATTACGATGGCGAAGATGGCAGTTTTAGCAGCATTAGATACACCAAGTCCGAACATGATGTCTGGCATCACGATTGAAGCATCCGATCCTACCTGCAGAAACATGTTTTCCGGGATATGTGGAACGCTTTCCCCAGGAAACCAGCCAAGAATATCATCAAAGACTATGGACAGTTTTACAAAATAGGTGTATGGAAGGAAACCTAAACATACTAACCGAGTTCATTGAATCTTGTTGTTCAAGCCACTTGCCATTCAAGGCCGCGGACACATTGGAACATACTGGAGAGCTGTTCTCGGAATCAGCTGTACACTCTACGCATCAGCTCCGATTCGCGACTGCGGTAAAAAACATATTCAAGGCTGGTGTTGAACACAGTGATCGGCATGGTGTCCTACATGCAATCATCAATTTGGGTTGGTTCGATGTATATGGCTCCAGTGCGCGACGGCCTGACACCAAATACTTTGCATGGTTGGAGAACGCTGAGGCCCGCGAGTCCTTGAAAGACTCCTTCGCGACGTACCTGACAGGAATATCATCCGCGGATGCTCCGAAGATGCTGTCACGGGTCGAAACAATAGTTGCTCACCTGGATATTTTGCACCCCGAACAGTTGTAATAATGGTCTGAAAGTACTAAAACAAGACTCCCCTCATTCTCAGTTGTAGGGTTCAACGTCATATGCAGATCTATTCCCAGAGTAGTTCTAGAAATGATAGACCAAGGAGTGGAAGATTTTCCATCCATTGGCAAATGTACATCGCATATTCTTGGGCAAACCAGCATTTCCTTTTTGGAATAACTGACGCATCCGTGATAAAACATGTCTGTTGGAAACCCAAAGGTAATTCAGAAAAGAACGATAGTCACGGAAATATCGACACATTAGATGAGTTGCGCAACAGCCACTGGAGCCACGTGGTGGCTGATTTGGTGTGCGCAACCGAGCGGCTGGTGGCTCAAATGGTTGGATAAATGACCTCTTTTTTTGGTGGAATTGAGTCATTTGCAAGTGGTATCGATCGTCTATAGGCACCCAGTCCTTATGGTCACCGACTGGAGCACAAAACACTGTACCCGAGGTGAGTCAATATTCTGGCAAAGCAGGAGTAGTTCCAGGAGGCCTGCACAGACATACATACATAGTTTCACTAACCCTCCTTCTGGGACCAAATAACAGCTGATTTGGCCTTTGGTTCATCAGCCACTCGAGCCACCAGCCACTGAGTTGCGCACACCAAATTAGCCACCACGTGGCTCCAGTGGCTGTTGCGCAACTCATCTATTACTTGCCTGGTTCACAAAATAACGACGATACGCAATCACATTGACACCGAGATGTAAATTGACGCCTGCATCCTCGTAATCACAACCTCCATGAAAACGTGCCATAATTGCGTAGAACAATGGTTCATTTAGTCTTTCGAATTCGACGGTCGATTTGTATGTCAGAATCACTATGAGCCTCCACCTTATTCAGGCATAGTTCATAACACGAGGAAAAAACTGAAAGATCAATGGACAATGGGTCTCAAGGGAATCAAACATTCAACCAGCACTCGCACTCGAGTCGAGGAGTTGATGATGGTGCTCGGTAACTCGCTGGCCCGTTGTATGCTGAATTCTGAGTGTGCATGCGAGGAATTGGGGTTGAGCCGGAGGCCTGAAGTCCTGTGAGGTATGTATCATCAGTTGAAAGGTCGGCTGAATCTTGAGCCAGTTAGACAAAATGAAACACCCGGCGAGAAGGAAATATAACGGTTGAACATTAGATTCGACAAACAGTAAGAAAGAACTGGAAAGACCATTGAAAAGAAAAAGAGAGAAAATCTGACTTGGGATCTAACCCGAGTTTGAAGGGAATCGCAAACTGATAGGGCGCACGTGCGGAATAAAATATGAGTGAACTTGATGGACGGCGGCTTGGCCTGTCAAAATCAAAATCAAAATTAAAAAGGGGAAAAGAAAGGATCAAAAGTATATGAATGGGCCGCGAGGGAGTCGAACCCCCGCCGAGGCCTTGCGAATGCGAGGAAAAGACGAGCGAGGGATAAGAAATGATGTCCCCACACCCAGCATCTTGTTCGAAACTCCCGCAACCTTTGATTGCTGCGTTCGCCTGCAAATTTGACATCTGAGGTCCCCATAGTTGCCCCATAGGTCGTGGTCCGACCCACAATCACCAAATTCGAAGATTATACATTGCACCCGCTTATATTAGGCAAGTGGCCGGTTACCTAGTCTGGCTGGATAGGCAGTCGCTGATAGTACCCCTTGATCACTGCACTCCTGTGGAATCCACTCACATATCACACGTCATGTCTGCGTAGGATGTGTGTCAATGTCAAGGCGGCGAGGTTGTCGCACTTCCCCATCTCGGTGGCTCGAGTTCTATGCCCCTCTGTGCCAACTCGCGAGGGCCAAAGAAAAGGTCCGTCCGCTGCTGCTCTTTTGTTTTCGCTGAGCCTGGTATGCGGCAGATGTATATGTGCACTGCTTCTGCATGCGCAGGACCAGTGGCCGCCGCTCCACAGTACTGTACTATTAAAATCAAATCGTCAGTCACGCGTCACGGGGGTGCTTGACGTGACGAATTTTGCAAGGAGGCTCTTGACGAATATATACTTTTTGTCACGGTAGGTTGAAGATTTCGGCTCAGGGGGGCTTGGAGCAATTTTCCTCAACTGTGGGCACTTCCCACAATTTATTGCCCATTTTCAAGGTTTTTGGCTTCAAATCGTGGTTCAGAGCAAGTTTAACTTGAGTTTAACAGGAGAAATTTCATTTTTCCACATCACTCAAACTTATGTTGAAATAAATTGCTCAGGTCATTCCTAAATTATTCCATTGAGTCACTGTGCATTCGCCACAACTCCTGGAATATTTTTACGGGTTGACGAAATTTTGGGGGATGTCACGCAGCTCGAGCTGCCTTGATGAATTGACGAATTAGACCTTTGGGTCACGCGTCACACCCCTTGACGAATTGATTTTAATAGTACAGTATCGTGGGGTGCATGGAGTGCTCTCTGTGTAGGCCAATTCACTGCTAGTATTTTTCTTGGTAGTCAATGTTGCACGGTTTTTACGGGCCCACTGGAGCGGGCGAGGGGGATCATCACTCTCTTTATAGTATTAAGCCTCCACACCTAAAACAGCAATCTTTCAGTCGTGTTAAATGTGAGGTTTAAATATAAGCTTTCCGCGGTGATTTCAGATGGGCGGAAAGTTCCCCTTTCAAGCGGAGTGGAATGAAGCAGTTTAATCACGGCTTTCAATCAGCAGGGAAGATGAACTTTCCGCTGACTTTTCAGATGAGTTGGAAGAACTTCTTTCAGCCACAACAGAAAGATCAGCTTTCAACCCATCTGAAAACACAGTGAAAAGTTGATCTTTCAGCGTGTGGCTGAAAGTATTTCTTTCAGCCTGTCTGAAACTGACGTGGGAAGTTGATCATTTTCTCTTTGTGGAATAAAGCTCTTTCAACCCATCGGAAAACACAGCAGAAAGTTGATTTTTCAGCGTGTGGCTGCAAGAAGTTCTTTCAACTTGTCCGAAAACGCAGCGGAAAGTGGTTCTTTTCCGCTGATTGAATGCCGCTCTCTGTCTGTCCGAAGCCATGTCTCCATATGGTTAAATTGCACAGCATGACCAAGCACGGCAGATTAGCACCATCCAACGGCATGCACAAAGCAATCATTCACTTGCATTCCGTGGCGTTGTCGGCCTGTGTCGGCACAGGTCTGGAATCGGTTGGCCGTCGTTAACGGATTTCAATCTCTCTTGCCGAAGGGGCCGCAGAATGCAATGATTGTATTCAGCTCTGCTCGCATGCCGAGCCGCAGAGTGATGGCTGGCTCAATAGTGGAAATGCCGTTTCCTGGACATCAAATCTTTTCGAACTTATTAGAGAGGTTGCACAACGTCTTTCCATGCGGCTTTTTGGTTTTTGGCTCAAGTGGTATTCTGGCAATGTGGGGCCCAGTGGGGAGGGATACGGAGTATCTCCGCAGGTGGCTTTGTGCAGCCGCATGCGGCTTGCGCAAGCTCTCTATTTACTGCTCTCCTCGGCTTCACATGTGTTCACTAGAGTTACAGTCAGACGCGTTGTTTACTCCAGCTTTACCACATTTCTGAGTGAGACATTTCAAAACAACCTTCTCAGAGTACTCTACAAAAGTCACAAACAAAGAAGGGGAGCAAGTGGGAGCCGGCGCGAAGCGCCGTCGACCACTTGTAGTATATAATACTGTAGTAGCTTTTCAACAATTCAACCAACACCCGAGTTCGAAACAACTTCGAATTGGATGCAGATGAATCTACAGAAGGTTGACATGCACCTCTTTGGAGGTTGAGTCTGAAAACCAAAGTGCACTTCCCTTGCGGGAGTAGGTTGTTATTTGACATTTTTAACATACCGTTGAGTGCGAAAATTACATTCTATCGAAGTCAAATCAGCAAACCAACAGCAGTTGAATAACAACTATCGCAAAGTTGAATCCGTTGGTTAAAAATCAACCTTAACGGGTTTCCTAAAGGTAGGCTGTCATGTTCGCCCAGTCAATACTTTGCCCGCCAGCGCACTGTCGCGCAAGTTGAATCCAGAGCCTCTCACTCTCAGGCATTACCACCCATGGTACTCACCAGCCGGAGCATAGCTCCGGCATATCTTGTCTGCATGATCGGGATCGGACCTTCGGGCCACATCCATTTATCAACAGGAGGCAATTTAGGTTCGCGCACAAAGATGCAGAGCAGGAGAATCAAGGCCAGACTGAAGGGCTTGGGTAGTCAGTTGCACACTGAATTTTTCTCTTGAACCCAGATACTATTTTCTTTCCAAATGCTAACAACGCGTACAAAAGGAATCAAAACCGTTAAAGATCCATTAGTTTTGCTTCAAGAAAACCGCAGTGTATGCTGGAACAACGATATAGTCGATCGAGCTGATCGTCACTGTCGTCTGTTGGTTACGCACAATGGATCAGTTCTGCGGATACGAAGGGAACGGTCATTACGCACCTGCCACTTGGCAATACCAGCCTCGCCTCCAAAGTGGCGTATGAAGTACGACCCGAAGGGCATGTTGGCCAGAGCAAAGGTTATGGGCGTGTCGGGGTTCTTGTTTACGATCACGACGCTGAGTTTCCCGTTCTCCGTCGCCGCGTATACGCCCTGCGTGTTGGGGTTCGGGGTGGCGAGGTTGACCTGCGCGCGTTGGCTCCGAAATTGACTCCGAATCTGCAGCGCACATAATTAATCGTTAACCGGTTTTCTCTTTGGGTCGGTCTAGAGGAGATGTAACGCACCCGCGGTACAGCCAATAGGCAAGCCCGACGGGGCCGAGCTCGTCGGGCGTCACCCAGTACGTCGCACTGTCGAGCTTCTGCTGCCCAAAGATACCGAGCATATCGACCGTCACGAGCCCGCCAGTGATATCCGTGTCCGCGGTGGAACTGAACTCGCTCACAGAGAGCTTCGTCCCAGGGTAGTAGATGTCGATGAGCGTGCGGAAACGCGGGAGAAGGGAGACAATTGTTGGGTCCCATTGATGGTTTTGCTGAGGAGGAACGCCGATCTAGGATTCGTCGGTGTACGTGGTATCCTGCGAGGTGCCATTCAGACTTCAGACTTGTAACGGGCAAGGAGAAAGAATCAAGTACGCACCCAAAGTGACCGCGTCATGCGCAGCCTGAGCGCCTTTGCGGCGGCGTCGTTCGCGCTAGTGTCAGCCGCATAGTAGTAGTGAATGTCGAGATAATCGAGTATCCGCTGTCCATGCGTCTTCTCCGCCGCAGCCATCTTCATCAGGAACCACGGGAGGAAGTCCATGTTGTCGTGTGCCGCATTGTCCGTGTAGCCAACATCACTTGTCCAATCTTTTGACGTGGGGAGTTGTCAAAATGAGGTGGAACTTGACAAGAAAGGAAAGGGCAAACGCACAGAACCACCACGCGCACGTCGACGGTGCAGCAACCTTCACACCGGGAATCGCCTCCTTGGCTACCAACGAGAAGTTCAACACGCGGGCAAGCTCTTCATCGTAGTCCATAGATCTGCACAAATGCTCATCATTAAACCTCGCAAGATGCACCTCAAAACAAAAGTATCACTCACGCTGGGTGCATATCCTGATGCGTACTGCTGGCAATCTCGATCTCATTGTCGATCGCCACGAGCGTCGGCTTGTTCGCCAGACCCTTGAGCCAAGCCTTCGCCAAGGTGGTGTTCCACGGGGTGTAGACGGTGGTGGGGTCGGGCGGGGGCCCGACAGCAGAGCCATTCGGGAAGCGGCCACTGCCGGCGGTAGCGAGGAACGGGTCGGTGGACGCTTGCCCTGTAGATTAGAGTAGAAAGAGATAATACACGGTTAGTTCCGAAAACATGGGAGCAAAAAAAGGTTATGACTGACCCGGGTACTCGGAGATGGGATACGAATACGAGGTAGCATCCTTTGATACCCAGTCCAGACTGTGAACAAAGATAAGTCGTTTCAAATCCTGGCGCGAAGAGTGGGAACGGAAAAAAGACGCACGCAGGAACAGTCAACAAACTCTGCGATCCAGCACCATGCACCCATCCCACCCAGTCATCCGCACCCGGGTCTACCCCACGGTTCTCAAAGAACCAGTCGGCGCCTGCATTCGTGAATTCCCCAGCCGGGTTATACGCTGTGACGGCGTTCCCGCCCCAGCGAGACATCGTCACACCGAGATCCTGGATATACGATGCGCTGGTGGGGAAGTTGACACCGTAGATGAAGGGCGAGATGGGGAAGTTGACTTGTTGGACGAAGCTAGATAGATGAGCGGAATGGTGTCAGTACGTGGGGATTAAGGAGAGAGGTATGCAGCGGACCTGGCGTATTGAACAGCAGGCAGAGTAACGTTAAATGTGGGGTTCCCGCCGTTGGGGACACCCGTGTCGATCACGAGCGAACCTTGGATAAAGTTCTTTGCCAGGGTGAGGTACGTGACGCTCTTGGAGGGTGTGCCGACCGGCGTGTAAGTCGTTGTGTTGAGTATTTTCACGGACTGGAAAGATATATGATGAGTTATTCGGCGTTTGAAAAAGACTGATTACTGTCCGTTGAGTGAAACGGCAAAGGTGGAAAAGTCAACATCGCCCTGCGTTGTAACGGCGATGGTGTTCGCCGCAAGAGGCTCGGCCGAGAGGAAGAGCGGAGGGATGATGATAGACTCGACAACAACGATGTTGTCAATGTGGTAGACGTCTCCGTTCGCACCAGCTTGCCAGGTAATGCGGTCCCAGGTTCCGTTTCCCTGTAGCGGGATATCATCTTAGTATGCTTTCCCACCGAGATGATGAGTTGAGGAATGCACCAAGGCTGCCCCGCTTCCGGGTAGGTTGCGGAAGTCGATCAGCAGGGAAGTGAAGGCATCGGGAGTGATGCTGGTGCTCATTGCTGAGAGCAGAATATTTGAAGACGTCGTGCCGTCAACGGAGGATGAAATGCTGATCGTCAGGTCAGGATTGTCGCCCTGGAGAGTTGAATATCAGTTAGGCTCAGACATTTATGGAATTGGGATGAATAATGGATGGGGCATAGACGGAATATGAAGTGAACACAGAGAGGAATGAATACTGAGAAAATTCCAGAATGCGCACGCACCGCGATGTCGAACCTAAGCCCCTGGTAGTCCAGGAACGTGCCTTCAAGCTTTACTGACAATGCGCTCCACGCCTGCGAGTTGACGCTGATACTGCTGCTCCCTTCGAAAATATCGGTTGCTGCGAAATTGATATCGCTGCTCCAGCTCCAGTTTTCCCAGCCAGCCGCAAGTGCCGCATCGCTATACACCGTGATATCATCGCGAGAACCCATGTCGCGAGCAACGCGAGCTGCAGGAGTAGAGAACGCATAGTGTCAGCGACTCGAGAGTAGATTGTACAGAAGGTGCCTCCTGAAAAGCTCCCGCGGCAGAATCGCGGCATATCTGCTGACCACCATCCGAACTTCATCCAGGCATAAGAGGAGGTGCAGGGTCAGAGTGCGTTGCGCATGACCGCCCTGATGACTGCTATCACCGTGGAATAACGGCTGGTATTGCATCCAGTCAGATTTGAGTCAGACCAGAAACGTATAACCAGCGAGGTACGAGCTAGATTCGTTATAACGTCATCTGCGAGAGACTACCAGAAACGTTGATCGACACGGAAGCTCAAAAGATCGTCAGCAATATTTGGACCTCTCATTCTCGTTCGGATAAGCGTCGGGCGCAAGCTTGGGACTTTGTCCGCTAAATCATTGAAATTTTTCTCAGCTCTGGCAGAGTGATCCGTTAGCATAGTAACGTCTTAGTATGTCCCTGCCTTTTCAGGGCCCTAGCCACATGGCCCCAGAGCACGGAATCCAGAACAGATTGTGGGAGAAAGCAAAGAGCGCTTGTTTGCTCAGGCTTGCCCACCGGGATATTCCGGCCCTGACACGCTGACGGCAATGCCCGAGGACCATGCCGCTCCTCGATCCCTTCACGAATGTCACCGCTGTGCTCACCAAAGCGCACGAATTCCGGATGTTTTGGGCTCCTCCTTTACACCCGGCGCAATTCTCTCACTCATCTTGTCCCGTCCATTTGGCG
>JARJLF010001300.1:0-86219 GCA_029378395.1 Mycena leptocephala | reverse complement strand
GCAGTCCTGCAACTAGTTTTTCGCAGTTTCTTTGCCCTCTGATTGGCTCCAAATTGTGGAGCAGCCAATCAGAGTCCGCAAAAACCAAATTTTTACTTTTTGCAGGACTGCTCTATTGACAATGCCAGACAAGTAAACCACGTCAGACTAAAATTATCCAAGGCAAGCTATCTACAGTCTCAGGCAAACTTGGCTAGAATACGGCTTTAAAGAACACCATGGGTATGATCTTTCCTCGGTGCGTCGGCGTCACGGTTGAGTTGGTTCTGCCCCAAACTCCGCCTGTGAATTTGCATCCGAGTTATGAAAGCCGTACTTCTGGTGGAGGATATTGGCAATATCTTTTTGAACCTGATCTGGCTTCACCATGAAAGAAAAAAAAAGGAAAAATCCACTGAAAGGGCGCTGAAACAGCCCCGGCGACGCCGTTTTGCGGAAACCTTCCTCGACGTCGGTGTAGCTTCCATTCTATTCCACATTACACCGTAAAGATCACAGGAACAATTGAATAACAGCTTTACGATGACTAGCCATCTTGAATAAGTAAAATTAGGAAAACATTCTGCTGGTGCCAGGTCTATGCGTGACTTACAATAACTCGGAAGGAGCTTCGCGGATCTCAGGCCTCGAGGACAGCGCGCTCGTTGACCTCGTCAGCCTCGGTGATGTCGCAGCCCTTCCTTTCGCGCTTGCCAACCTCGAGGATGTCGTAGCCCTTCCTTTCACGCTTGTCAACCTCGAGGATGTCTTGGCCCTTCCTTTCACGCTTGTCAACCTCGAGGATGTCGTAGCCCTTCCTCTCGCGCTTGTCGACCTCGTTGGAGTTGACAGCGAAGCGTGCTTCCACCGAAGCCGCTGAAAACATGGGGTTAGGGACGAGTCAGAATTTCAGCATGGGCCATACCTCTAGATGCTACGCGATGGACGTGCATGACACAGAAAACTAACGCAACGAGCATGGAGGCAAAACGCATGGTGCGAATGATTGCTAGGAGTATTGGAAGTACAGCTTAGCTCTTGGTTGAACTTGAGTTGACCTCTCTTCTTATAGAGTTCCGTGACAAATGCCCTTAAAGCAAACCGCCAACCTAACCGCGTTGGAGTTACAATTCAGGTCCGTGTCTCAATGCATTGCGCGATCCAGGCGATCGGTAACATTTTTAGGTGATCAGTCTGATTCAGGAAAATAAAACAACGATCGGGAGCTTTCTATCGCACTAGGCCCAAGGAGCATCTACATCGGCTCGAACACAACTCAGGGATTAAAAAACTTTAGGCTATACACTCAAGATTCGTGCAGATGCATTGAATGGAAGTGATTCTAATAGACCGTATCGATATAGTCTCCCAGGTCTCCTTCCTCATAAAATGTTGTTGCCCCATGCTGGAACTATAGACAAGTTATTTTTTTTTGCATGGCCGCGAGGCAGCACTAATTTGTTTTATTTGGTGAATACATGGCGAAAAGAATCACCCCTTCGCCTGCAACCCTGACGTCGCGGGACGCCGTAATCAAACTGTACCCATCGAACACGGCTACATGAAATAAAATAGAATGGTTAAGGTAACAGCCAGGGATCTGAATACATCACTCAAACGGCTCGCCGAGTCACGAAGCAACAAAAACGAATTCGCACAAGATGCGCGCCGAGACCAAACATGACTTACATATGCGAAATGAGACTGACGCCCACACAAAGACATCTCAGTTTAGGCTGGAAGGCCGGTGCGGGAAAATCCACTCCACAACCCGACTGAGTTATTGCGAGAGATTGACCATCTCGACGAAGCCATCGAATGAACGTGCTCCACGGAGTCGACTCAGTGACTGGATGTAAAAAAAGCAAGTAGAAGCGAAAACTCGAAGTGTCGCGTTGCACTTGGAAGCGAGAATTGAAAGTTCCGGCTCCTGGACAGAAAGACAGCCATAGAGGTCGTGCTAAAGTTCGTGCTTTGCAGTTTGTCCTTCGAACCGAGCTCCTGGATTGCAAGAACCCAAAGGAGTTATGGGATTTTGTTCGCAAGCGCACTGACCCACGGCCCAAAAAAGCTATAGTCAATGTGACTCAACTCTCGGCGGACTTGGAGGCTCGATTGGACTACCCAAAGGTGCCCACCCCCGGATTTATCCCCTAGACTATTGTATACTCGGGACATAACCATAGAAGAGATCGAGGCGATGAAAAGGCACATAAAAGCTCACGGGCTTGACACAGCTATGGGTGTTGATGGCTTTTCGTATCAAGACTGCTTGGACATTCCCAACGAAAACTTCTAGAATTCTTTCTCTACTGCCTAAAGAATCAGGACATGCCACGGTTCTGACTCATGTCACTATTGATTGGAATTCTCAAAAAGGACAAGGACGCTACGGATCCCTCAAGTTACCGATTAATAGCACTCGAATACTGCATGCTCAAAATGCTGACGTTGATAATTGATCGGAGAATTCGTGAAGGCGCTCAAGATATTGGCGCAATCACACCTACCCAAAATGGATTCCAAGACGGACTTCGCACAAATGAGAATGTCTTTGTGCTCTCGTGCCTCATCGACAAAGCAGAATCACTCAATAAACCGTTATATGTTGCATACCTTGACCTGAAGAACACATTCCCAGGGACTGACAGGTCAACTCTCTGGGTCAAATTGGCAACTATGGGTATCTCGGGCCCTATGACTGAATGGTTGAAAATCCTTTACACTCGAATCCGCTATTTGGTTCGGCTTGATGGTCATTTTGCGCCCGCCTTCAGGTCACTTCTGGGAATTTTGACCGGTGATCCTGGGTCGCCGCATCTTTGGAATTTATTCATGTCGGACTTCATTCTCGCCCACCACCCGGAAGACATTGAACTCAATGGTATTCCCATATGTCCTGTGGAACACGCAGACAATATTCTCACTGCACCAGGGACACCACCTGGTTTTCAAAGTCATCTCAGGGGCTCGTGCCTCGTCAGTGGAGACTCTGCAGGTTCTGTTATATCTATGTGGAAGACCCGGCACATGCACTGTTTCAATGTGAACACGCAGACCTCGCACAAATTCGTCAAATATTTCTCGACAAATTGAAGATTGAACTCCCTGGTTTCGTTCAACAATTCCCCGATGCATTGCAACTCCTCCGTGGACTCCTTCCGAAAAGAGAAATTACACCGCTGCTTGCAAAATTGGCGTATGATCTCAAAATATTCGACTCCGTACCCCTGCTCCTAGTTTCTAAGCCAGGCCCGGTAACTTAAACACCTCAAATCCGGCTCCACTTTACGCTGTTTCGGACGACTTGATTTATTGTTGGCTGGCTGTGGACCTTCTTCGGAAGTTGAACACGCTAATCTTGTTGACTGTGGACCTTCCTCGGAAGTTGAACACGTCGACTTGTGGTTCGTGCATGCCTTCTGCAAAGGGAAGACAAACGACAGCTTCTTGTGTACTGGTGGACACCGGGGATTTTTACCTGGGAGGAGTGAACTCCTCCCGTACACCGGTTCTTCTATTGGTGGTCAGGTCCTACAGGGTTTTAACTGGTGGTCCTGCCTACTCCAGGCCAGCCAGTCCACAGTTGCTTAGCGTCTTGTGTGCTCGATCCCCTGGAATGATTGTGTGCTCTGTTGGCATCTTGTGGTATTTAATGTATGGCTAACCACCCGTACACTACTACATGTTTGTCTTTGGTAAACTCGTTGTTCATGTTGTGGACCTCGCGAGTATAATAACCGCCCCCCCAGTGATGGCGGTAATTGCCGCCCGTATCCCCTCTTGGGCTCTTTTTAGACCACAAGCCAAATCGTCAGAACTCAGCCATGACCTGCTCAGAATTGAAACCCGTTCCGTAGCATCAGGCCATTACATAAAGGCATAAGTGCAAGTTTTCAACACGAGTTATAATTTGTGAGTGTTAATCCCTCCCACTCGCATAAAATTTAAACAAGTTCCTTCGCTCGCAATATGATAATTCACAAGACGGGACACGACCACCGTTTCTAAGGGCTTGGACAGACAAAAGTTGAATTGTATAAAGCGAGACAGGATCTGCTTTGGTCACCCCAGCTGTATCAATTCAAATCCTGGGACATACAATCAATTCAAGTGTGACCAGGTAACACCAGACTGAACGAGAGGGGGATCGGAAAATATCTGATCAAACTCCAGACGGCAAGCATTGCAGGCCACCTCAACCGTGATTTGAGTGTCCCCGAGACAGTCAAAGCGAGGTGTCGGCGCACGCAACTCCTGACCATCGAGATCCCTCAACACCGCGCTGTGTTTCTACACTCGTGAAATTTACCGTGCCCAGGAGGGTGACACGCGTTTGGCGTGTGTTCCAGCTGATGGTTTTCAATGTTTTCGAGTTTTCTGGAGAAGTGAGATTCCATATTTCGATGGAGGTGACATTCCCTTCAGAGATATAGCTTTTGTGCCCCGCGATGAGGTCCTCTGCGGCGCACACCCAACCCGTGAGGTAGCACATAGGCCAGGTACTGTTGTATCTAGATCATCGAGTCCTTTAATAACATTGAGTTATCAGCAGGGGGGATAATTGTCAACAAATGACGACAATTTCAATCAAAATGAGGGCCGAATCCTGCCGAAATTTGGCAGGAAACGGGATCACAAGAACGATTCCTAAATAAACAAGATGAGCTCTGGCAGTCATCGAGTTGACATGTACAACTACCCATCATAATGGATGACGAATATCAAATTTTAATTGCATTAAAATTGCTAGGCTCTCGAGACAAACTGTAGAAAGTTCAACAAAGCTCAAAAATACCAAAGGAAACCAAATACAACAGCGGCAGGGCCCGTGTGTTTGAACTCAAGCCCAAAGAGATGCCATAATGAACCCAGCTCTTAAAGAACCGTAAATTGAGCACGAAAGGTTTGCCGGCCCAAACACATAGAAGAAAAACAATAAAGAAAGTTGCTGCTGCATGAAAGGGATGCCAAGTTTCAGGAGAATGTGGCTGGTGGGACGAACCGAGTGATATTAGGCTGTTCACCTGTGGAGCTTATTGAATATTCCAGAGAC
This sequence comes from Mycena leptocephala, assembly GCA_029378395.1. Classification (NCBI taxonomy): domain Eukaryota; kingdom Fungi; phylum Basidiomycota; class Agaricomycetes; order Agaricales; family Mycenaceae; genus Mycena; species Mycena leptocephala. The sequence goes on along the minus strand of JARJLF010001300.1, from coordinate 81,184 downwards.
AACCTTGATGGTATCCGGTCGGGGGAGGGGAGGAGCAAAGTCCAAATTTGACCAGGGCAGCATATGATCGACAAAGAGATTGTGATGAATGAAGGCTCGAAGTCAAACCGCTGGGTGTCAAGTGGCAACACGGGCGAGGACTTCTGGATTAGGTGAGGAACAGTGGCCGAGCGTTGATATAAATACAGAGATCGGGGAATCCGGGGCCAGCATTGTAGACAGGGATTCGACGGTTGCGAATTTGAGGACCGTAGAGCTCTATAACCAGCATACAAAAGCCCCAGAAAATGCAACCCAGAAAGCGCGCAGCAATATTGAACCAATGAGTGTGGACACGAGAATTGGGGGAATGTTAAGCTACGAGTGCCGGGGAATCTGTGGTATTTATGCATGAAAATACTCGGGGATATAACTGCGAGGCCGCAGCTGCTGCGACGTTTGAACCACGAGATCAGCATGGGTTAAAATATTTGGTCAACCGAAGCGGGTGACTGTGGCTTTGTGCTGTTGTTGAAATATATTGCACGGACCTTGATTACTGCGGCAAAGTCTGCCTACAGCCGTTTTGAGAGAAGAATACCCTTTTTGATGAGGTGGTGCTCCTCAATTTTTGCTTACCACTGTTGACTGATTTGCCCTCGGCTAGCGTCGGCTACACCAATGCTCCACACTTGCTCCACAGCTCTGAGCCTCGTCCGCGCTATAACTTTGTATTTCTGGACCCACCCACAGTGTATCTCTTCCAATAAAAGACCAAGTAATCCCTCTATACCTCAACATTCACGGCGCGCAAGCCGATTTCGCAGAGGGCTTTCAAAATGTGCGGTCAAAAAAGAAGCAGCAGCAATCAATGGTAAACAAAAATTGTTAAAGGTTATGGGAGCTATAAGCCAGTGGATAGGGTACTTAGAAGCCACTGGATAGAGCAAGCTAGTGGTTAGATACAAGTCATGGTAATTTAACTAATGTGCGACCGGAGCCGCATGGCCGGTCGGCATCTCGGCTACCTCGGAGCTGACCTGGTCACCCCTGTAATTCTAACAAAAATCGAGTAGCACCACCTCGAGCTCATCAAAAAGTTGTCAAAAAGGGTATTCTTTTCTCAAAACGGCTGTAAGTAACATGAACCCGAGGTCAGCAGAGGATCTCAATGCGGATGGATCGAGGCAGCTCTGCGCAAAATAAAATAAAAGTGGAACACGAAACCAGAGCAAGACAAAGGATATCAGATACTGTACTATTTCGACCAAATGTTCACGGATTTCGGATTTTTTGCTCGCCGAGATGGCCGATAATTTTTCTTTTGAATTAAGGCGATTTTTAAAGACCTCGGAAATTTGGGGTGTCACCCGTCACCTGAACATTTGGTCGAAATAGTACAGTAAATGGAGAAGAGTACAAACACTTACAAAGAACGGTTAATTTAGGACTCGTAACGGTCACGGTCACCTGATGTGACATCCTCTTCCTGCCAGCCACTGGTCCAGGTTCACCTCACAGATCCGTCGACGACAGCCTCAGGCAAAATTTGGGCTGGCCAGCAATGTATCGGTGTTCCTTTTCCCTTTCTTCTTCGCTCTTCGACTCCAGTGGTGCGGCGTTGAAGACTCCCTCTGTCTCGTAACGACTCTCGCTTTTTTTCTTCGGTTTTTCATCATGAAGAATCCCTGGCCTTCGGCCCTTCCCCGAGATTTCTTTTCTTTGGGTCTTTGGCTACTTCTTCCTCTCAGCCATCTCGCTGCTGCTTGCTGTGCCATTCACTCTCAGCATACCTCCACCTCCGTTTCCAGGGTCGACCGTAGCTGGCGAACAATGTCGAGAAGGTATCTTCTTCTGCTCAATAGAAGGGACGGGATGTTTGTCGGTTGCCATATGTCGATCAAACCCGTTCTAGTTGTCCACGCACAGCCATCATCGACAGGTCCATTCACTCTTTTTGCCTCCGATTCTGCTGGATCCTCCTTCACAACCAGTTTGATCAACGCGTATCTGGACGATGTACGCTTACAGCCGCGGGGCCGCTGAACTTCGAGTGAATCGGAAAATTCAGATCGGGATTGCACTGCTCAGGATCACCAGAATGTCGGGTTCTCGAGTCGGATGTTTTTTTATCGAAGACAACGGTAGCCACCGCCAAGAGGTGTCCCATAGAATTGACGAACTTCCAATTCTGGACCGGGGAACTTCAGCCGCCTTAAAAAGAACCGCAAGCTAGAGGGTTTTCACAATGATGTTTGGTTTCACACTCCTTGGCTACGTCGCGACTGCTGCCGCTTATGTGTGGCCGTCACCGAAGCTCGACGCCCTGGAGGCGCAGCGCTGGGATCAAGACGACACGCTGAGCGGATTCGCGGCATTCGTGCAGCCCTGCGATTTCTTCATCAGGGGCAATGATGACGGGTCTCCGACGGGAAGGGCCAATGGCCCTGACTGGATACGCACTGTAAGACGTGGTCAGCGTAATCCTCCATATCTTAAGCTAATATACGCGCAGGCATATCATGACATGGCGACGCATAACGCCGAAGACGGCACTGGAGGCCTGGACGCTTCAATACGCTTCGCTGAAGAGCAGTCACGCTCAGAGGTCTGTCACAGCAATCTTTACCCCCCACCGTGTGCTGACTAGTCGTAATCGCACAGAATGCCGGGACTGGTTTTGCTAATACTCTGGACGTCTTTGTCTCCTTCACGACCCGCCATGTCTCCCGTACGTCCACAGTCAGAATGAGGCACATTGTCTGACCGAACTCGCTGCTCACAGTCGCCGACTTGATCGCGATTGGAGCAGTCACTGCCATTGAAAACTGGTAGGTGTTCTTAGTGCGTTTCAGCCTCGTGATTTAAATTAAGTTCCAAGTGGGGGCCCCCAAATTGATTTCCGTGGCGGACGCGTTGATTCAGCCGAACCAAATGCACCTGGTGTACCCGAACCGCAACAAGATTTGCAAGCGCACATTGCGTCTTTTGCCCGCCAGGGTTTCACACAAACCGAGATGATTTCCCTTATCGCATGCGGGTGCGCGTTATCTTCCGTAGATAGCCGCTGTATCTCACGATTTCAAGGCACTCTTTCGGTGGCGTGGAGCATAAGGCATTTCCCGACATCGTGCCCGAGTTAAAAGACCCCAATAATACCCTGTCTGTCGCTCATTTTGACTCGACATTTAGCGTCTTTGATAACAACGTGTGCGTATTGTATCACACCTGTGGCTTCCATGCGCTGACCGCCTTGCAGCGCAACAGAGTACATCTCGGGTACCACACAAAACCCGCTGGTTGTCGGCTCCAATGACACCACGAATTCCGACAAGCGCATCTTCGCCAGCGATGGCAATGTCACCATGCAATCGTGCGCCGCTCCTGTTCCCACTATGTTGTTTCGCTCACTGTAGTATAGATTCGCGAAATCACCCGACCTGTTCGCATCGACATGTGCGACGCTGTTCGCACGCATGTTAGACACCGTTCCGGACACGGTCGAGCTTACAGACGTGATTGAGCCCCTGCCCGTCAAGCCCGCTACCGTCGTACTTCTCCTCGACGGCGACACGCTGAAGCTCTCTGGCCGAGTTCGGGTAAATATACACTGTGATCTTCAGTTGGCTTGCGCTAATTCTGCTCCCATTATTTCTCTTCAGCTTTTCAACCAGTCCGATGACCCAACCCGCTCCGTGACTTTGCTGTGGGACGACCACTCTGGGGAAACGAAAAACGCAACGTTGGTGAATGACGGTTCCAGCTCTGCCATGGGAGGCCGCGTCACGTCGTCGTGGTACGTGTTCAACCGCACAGACGACGGCAGTGCCGCGTCCCTGTCTATCGACCCCGCCGCGGGCATAACACTCATGCGCTTCGAGGTAAATGGCGAATTGGAGGACCAAGACGGCGTCGGGTTCGCGGTGCAAGACGGTGTGGTGTTCTCCACCTCGTCGTGTCTCACGTCAGCCGACCCACCCAAGGGGCGGTTCGACATCGCGGTACGTGATCATTCGGAAAGCGTTGGCACGAGCTGAATGACATCTCGGCCTTTCAGGTCCGCAACGGGGTCAATCCGACACGCGTTTTTCTCGAGCGAGAAGTCAAGGACAGCGTGAATCGTACCTTCGTCCAGGAAACCGATATTCCGCCTCCTGCGCAGCCAGTGACGGCGGGTGTGGCATACTCGTTGTGGAGCATTGACCTGAGCGATACTAATACGTACACCATCGGTGCGGAGATTGACGGCGCTAATTTCTCGACGATTGAGACACATTCACTGTCTGACCTCAATCCTTGCACACCGCAACGGAGGATACAGCACAAGAGGAAACCCCATGCCTCTCTAGTATAATTCCACACAAATGAGCTGTTCAGCTGGAGATCACTGTGCCATGTTTCGTATCTTGGCATGTAGCTATATTAAAGTTTCCCATTATAATCACGCTAAATGTCATACATGGCTCAATCTCGTGTTTTCCCTCGTTATTTCGCCCTTGCGGTTTTCTTGGCCTGGATCCCATGCGTTAAGAGACTGGCCGAAATGTCAATTGCTGCAACTGCAAAGTAATTCTAGACACGCACCACAACCTCGAAATTCCCTTGCCATTGTGAGTTTCGGATCTCCGCCGTGTTATCGCAAGACCGTGTTAAATGCAGTGAAATTGTACATTGAATTGGGTTTCATTCCTCCTGGGATACTCGTACATCTATGCTACAAATATGAGTGGCGCGAAGAAATACAGAGGCAGAGTGACACGCATAAGGCATACGCATAGACATAAGGGCATAGCTAGTAAAAGGTAAGCAGCGGGTGGGAGGGGTGGAGATGGCACTGGCGAAGAGGTAAGGAATCCAATCTAAACCGAACCATGAACGGAAAACAAAGAAAATAAATATCTACAACGCAATCCCAATCTCCTCGGGATCCAAGAGCGCAATTTCAAACCGCTCATTAAGCTTGAGCGCCGTGCCCAGCGCTTCGAGCTAGATCGCCGGCATCTCCGCGTCCGTCTCATCCTCGTCGTCCACCAGCTCGCTGTCTGCTAGGCACCCCGAGAAGGAGTGCACGCGCGCGCGCGGGCTCGTAGCTGGTACAGCAGTAACCCTATTAGGTTTGTTTAAACAATGAGCATCTCAACGTTAATCAGATTTTAAACTTTGTTTAGTTTGATCCCTGTTTAAAGAGGGTTCAAACGATGTTCAAGAAAAATAGAAAAAGAATGCCGACTATGAGACTCGAACATACGTGAGGTTTGGAGGAAGATCAGCAGGAAAGAGCATCAATTACTGTGTGAACTTTGAAAGTTTAATTTAGAAGTCCGGGACATGTTGAGCAGCACTCGCAATTTAACTGTAGGTCATTCTGTGGCTTCTGCTTACCTACGGTGACTCGAAAGGAAAATTTGGAAGGCCTCAATATCCAGGCAAAGATTGTGGTTAGGCTACTACAGTCATTTTGTGATCCTTGCATTTTCCATGTAAGTTTTTTTTTTTTTTTGCTGGTCCTGGGTGGCTAGTTTCTTCACGTAGATATCTCGGTATGGTGCCCATGAATCTGATGCATTTTTCCCGATGCACAAGATTGCTTTAAATCTGGGTAATGTTAGCACAATGAGTGATTTTGCAGTGTGCTAGACTCCACGCGCGAAATTGGCCAACATTGGTGCGGCAATTACCATCAAATTATCAACACAATGATTTGCATCCCAGGCGTTAAGTACAGAAAATTTGAGGTGAAAGGGGGAGGGCAGCATTGAATGACACCATTGATACTTGTACATGTGGGTGCTTCCCTGTGCTTCCCAGAATCCCACTTGGATCCACACAGTTCCCGTGTTACTAAACCCATTCCACAGGATCAGCGGAGGCGTGGGATCAATGTAGGATGGTTGATATCTCTCATCGGAATTGGAAAATGCCCACTTTGCCAAAGTCAGAGACAAATAAATCTGTGCTACTCTCTGGATATTTATCAGTTGCATAGTCTAATGGTTGTGTGCATCTTCAGTATTTCATTCCTCCTAATCCATCATCTGGAGGTCATATGTTCGACCCCCCTGTAGGTATGCTTTTTGTATTGAGTCTGAACAGTGTTCAACGGGTGATCAAACACTGTTCAACCCTGATTATACGGCTGAACAAACTTGATTTGAAATCGATGATTGACCGTTGATTACAGTCTGTTCAAACTCACATCACATCCCACTGTTCATCAGGGCAGTGTGCACCCCAATGCTTCCCACTACCGGTGTTGAACAGAACAAAATTTAAAATCTGATTTCCATTGGGAAGCCAATTGTTTAAACAAACCTAATAGAGATTTATGGTACAGGCAACGGCGGACGGTGCTCCACGCCAACTGCGCGCGCTTTACCCTTCGACTTGAAGGACCGGATGCTGAGTGCGCAGCCACGCGTGAACGAGGAGGCAAGAGAGAACGAGGTGGTGCACGTGTTGGTGGCGATGAGGGATGAGGTTTGCGTGCTACCGAAATTCGAATCAAGCAATGTCAACGGCCTCGCCGCATGGCCGGTGGCGCGGGGAGAGGCCCGGCACCATCTTCTTGAGCACCTTTCACGCCCCACCAGACGTTTTCGTCGGGATGGGCATCGCAGGCTCAGCAGCCAGGCCTCAGTGAACAGCCTTCACCTGAGCCACAGGGGCGCGATTCGTCTTGAGGGTCGTGCCCATGCCAGTTCCAGTGTACAGTGACTTGATGCTCACAGCATAGTGGCGCTTCTTTCCCGGCGGGGCTGGGTGATGGTGGGGGGTGGGGGGAAGCGTTCGAGCACGGGAGAGGTAGCGCCATGGGCTCATGCTGAATTGTGTGAAGTCGAGGTCGGGCGCAAAGCCAGGGAAGTTGATGATAGAGCCATCCATGGAGGTCGGCCGCAAGTGGACGTAGAGGCCTTTCGTGGAGCCGCCTGGAGAAGGAGGTTCCATCTCTGTGTCGCTGGTGGCATCGTCGAGGAGAGGTGATGAGGAGAGCGCCTCAGAGTGAAGGGTGCTACACTCAGTTTCGGACATTGAGTGGCAACTTGAAGCTGCTGTTTACCGAGTCGTCCTGAGCGGGTGGCAGCAAGGTCACACAAAGTCGCAGCGGGCGTTTTATATGATTCCCTTTTTTTTATTCTTTGCACACTTGTTTGGACGACAATGTGAATCCACTTTGGGTGACTTGCACTTGCTCCACGTGGAAAACCCACCAAAGTGTATTGCTTTGTGCAAATTGTGCTCCATCCTGGCGGTAAACGTAGTAGATATACTCCGCCGAAATTGTCGGAAAACACTTTGGCTCGGTGCGTTAATCCAAAATCAGAAGCCGGGGCACGCAGAATATGGGGGTTCCGTTTAAAGAATTGCCGTTGGGAAGAACGCGAATATTGAGAACTCAAGCGTCGAAGCAATCTTACCGCCACCCGCAGAGTTCATTGACAACAAACAGACAGGCGAGATGTGGTACATCTTGAAGATGGGGTGATCGACGGAGTATGCTCGCACGGTCCTAAGGCTAGTCTGCCTCTGTAGATACGCCAGGCATGTGAATGCGAGAGCGCAGACAAGCATTGGACAAGTATTCCCATCCCTGGTTCGCGTAAATAATTTATTTTGCACAAGATTGAGGCCAGGAGAGCAATATTAGGGTGTTTCAAACATCCCTATTTGAGGTCCAACTTGGGTCCCAACTTGCGCTGAAGTTGGGACACGAAATAGTTCGGGAACCAAGTTGGATGTCAAATCGTGCCTGGCACGGTGCCTCACCCCACGACCTGACATCTAACTTGATCCCAACTTGATGTCCGATTTCGTTCACAACTTCGCTTATCCCAGCTTATTACTGCGCCAAGACCAACTTGAGCTGATGTCGAGCCTGATGGGCGTTCACACCTCTGCTCCCAACTTCGACCCCAACTTGATGAAGTTCAGGTCCAAGTTGGAGCTCAAGTTGAGGCCAAATTGGGCCGCAAATTGGAATGTCTGAAACACCCTAATACTACAGTACTGTAGTATTTCGTTCAAATTAACACTAGGTGTGATGCGTGACCCAAAAAACCAATTCGACATTTCGACAACAGCGGAATTTTCGATATCGAAACGAAAATTTTAGCTTTTTTGGGTCTTACAGGCAATTTTGAGCCCTGTGTGACGCTCGGGAGGTTCGACAAATGGCTGCGTGACGCACGACCCTTGCTAAATTTCGATATCGATAGGGGGTGCGTGACGCGTGACTGTCGATATGAATGAATGGGGACTGGCAATCCCTGCCAAATAAATGTCTGTTTGTTCCTTGTTTGTTCGGCGTCGGTCCTGCCTGCAGCCTTCCACACGCATTGTATGGCCTCCACAAAAATTGGGGGGCCTTCTGAAATGAATACCCAGGGAATGTCCCTAGCAGAATTTTCAATTTCTGCCCAGGGAAGGCAATATAAACACGTAAAATTGGCCTAATTTGGCTGTGAAACGTCGAAAAATAATAATGAGGGAGAAACGAAGGACAAAATAAAAATTCTGCTCGGAACATTCCCTACAAAATGTGAAAAGCTATAGATCTTCCACTCATAATCTGGCCATAATGTGAACGGTTGAGGCTGTAGCCCGGACCAAAGGCACCACGCCATCGAAACCCTTTACGTTGCCAGTCCCCAGAATGAAATACTACAGTGGTCTCTAGAATCGGTGATATATCACTCCGCCAGATACTGTTGGATAATCATCGGACCTCGGTGTTTTGCATGTGTTAATGCAGTGTTGTCGCGCTGTAATCTGCACCACCTGTCTGATTTGTTTCAGAGTTTTTGCGTTATGATTTCAAGGATGACATCCTTGAAACCTCAAATAGGTCGATTGGGCCAAATTTTCACGATGAAGAGTTTTCGAGATTGGAGGTACTTGATGCTCGAACTAGGGAATCGCACCGTACGTACGGTGCACGTACCGGGAGCGCGCACCGTGGAACCCGTACGTATACGGATACGAGTCCGTATCAAGCCGTACTTCGGCAAACGCGCTTGAACTTTGCCGGGGGGCGCCATCTCAGTTCGGATTCGGTTCTGATCATCTGATAGGAGTGAGTTTCAGCGATATCAATCATGCCGCACACATCTGCTGATTTGTCCCCTGAACGTGGCCGTACCCTGTACCGTACCGTAAACGGTCCGTGATCCGTAACGTACCGTCGGGCGTCGGAAGCCTTAGGATCATGCCCGTACATATACGGATCTCTTTCCGTATTCGATCACGTACCGTATACGGTACGTACGGTGCGATTCCGTAGCTCGAACTAAGGCCGAGTACGACGCCCGGCTGTGTCAGAGATCCGCAATCGCAGGGAGAAGAAGAAGGCATGTACTGTTACAGATCCGCAATTCCTGCAAGACCAGTGCGAGTTTCACGGGAGAGCAGTAAGAAGCGCGTGGATCGCGGCACTTCGACGTGGGAAAATTGTGAAAAATCGCCTAAAAAGGTAATTTAAATACTTCAAAAATGACTACTTGAGGTCACAGATCACAAGCCGTGAATACTTGGTCGAAATAGTACAGTGGAAGCAGGAACCTGGTTTCCATCAGAACACAGCATCCGATTCGTGGACACATAAAACGCCGAGCTGTAAGTCGCCTCGTCGACGATGCTTGATCCCATGTCTGATATTATCCGTTCTCGAGCTAGTCTCATCCCGCTACATGATTTTCTCGGAGCCTGGCTCATTGGACTCATTCTGTCTTCAGTGTAGGCCGGTCTTTCAAATCTCGGAATTACTCCCCAACGTTATTACAGACTTTTTGGTGTTACTTGCTTGCAAGTGTACCGCTACTTCACGAAACATTCTGCGCGGGACTCGATCTTCTTGAAAAACTTTGTGTGTGTCAAAAATGCACTCACATCTACCTATCTAACATGGGGCCATTTGAGGTGGCTCTTCTCTGCGCATTAGACACCTTGAATCTTGCCTTGGTTTCTCATTCATACTATTCCGCAACCGTCATCAATTTCGGCGACTACGTTAAGTTACAAACACCGCCGTGGTGAGTTTCCACTCAAAGGTTCTCCCTGCCTTCCAACGCCTGCATAGGAGTCTCCTAGTAAGTAGTATAGACAATTCCGTCTAGGACTGCGTGATTTAATTGTAGTGTATATGAAGATTCAGATGGACGTTGGAGGTACGAGTGTTTTTCTCTGGACGGTTGAGTATGTCACTGATTTCTCACCAGCCATTTTGAGCACTTTGGTGCAACTTTTCTATGCATTCCGAATCTACATCATCTCAAACAAATCCCTTGTGTTTCCTGTGATCATCGTGCGTGGTGTTCAACACAGATGTCCCGCAAATTAATTTGACCTCAGGCAGTTTGCGCGTTTGCTAACCTGGGTGGGTAGACCTGACCCTCCGCTTAAAATTTGAATAAGCTCCTGAGATACCGCCGATTTTCAGGAATGGCAGTGACTACTATACAAAAAGGGCAAGTTGTCTCCTATGCTGAAAAAGCGGAGGTTTAACGACGCCACCATCAGTTTCCAGGTCAAAGTTTACCAGGCGATGACTGACATCGTACGTCCGCGACTCATTGCACTCACTCTGCGTATCAAGCTGATTCTCCTAGCCATACTACACCAGCACTTTGTCGATTGAAGCGGTCTGTGATATCCTCGTCGCCGGAGCCATGTCATACCACTTGCTGCGCAGCAAAACAGGAATCAAACAGTAGTGACGTTTCAGTTATCTTTTTTGGCATGCAGATAATGGAAAATCTAGAACGCGCAAGGCAATAAACCTCCTTGTCGCATACTCTCTCAACAGTGGCGCAATCGCAATGGTATTCGCAATCTGCGATCTCGGACTAGTGAGCTCGTCCCGCATCACCTAAGCCGTCACTGATGATACTTGCAGTTCGTTGCCTCACCTTCGACTTTAGTTCATGAAATGTAAGTTTATCACCATTTCCAAAATGATAAATCACTGCAATTTTTTTCAGTTTTTACCTTGTCCTTGTTCGACGTAGGTGTTCCTAAATTCTCTTGGCTCTTTTCAATGTTCACACCATTTTAGTCTATGCACTGAGTTTCATGTCCATGTAGGGTTTCTCCCCGATCCACATATATAAGCTTACCGAGTGCTGTTGTTCCCCAGACTCAATTCCCGCGACCATGTCAGGGAACAACTGTTTTCAACAACCCACGCCATGGTTACCATTCCTTTCCAGTCCTCCCATGAAAACCCGGATTTCCCAGTAGATATCGAGAATGGAATGGCAAGCTCTGACGTCAAAGGAGCTGTTGGGATGCCAAGCAGTGCCTTTTGAAGAGCAGTCACACCAAGATATATTGGGCCTACAGTGCTACGTAGTCTCTCATAGACAGATGCTACAACAAATTTAGTGCTCGTACCTCACATGTTGTAGTCTGTTGATAAGGTTGATTGAACAATCAGTGGCCTGCTTACTACAAATCACAAAAACAATTCGGATGCTGGTATGGATTACAAAACAAGTTTTGCACAAATGTGAAGGCACATTAGTATTTATTGGCATAAATTGAGCAACTTTCTCCCCTAAATCGCAGTGGCACAGTCGAAGAACCATGAGTTTGAACTTTGATGGCTCAGCAGATGACAGATCCTGCTCTTTCTATTCCGCGAGAATGGAAGTTGAGAAGAAATTTTTGAACAGATATTTGGGATTAGAAATGGATTTAAATACCCAAAGTTCGAAGATGGTGGGTTTTGGAAGTGCTAAATAGGCCGGCAAGATTTCAAACTCCGATGATTTGTAATAACGCGGCCACCTATACACGGTGGCGCGGTTAACTATAGACTAAGTGTTACGAGGGGAACTGTTCGAGATGTAATCTTCGAGGAAAAAACGAATGGCAGGTTGTATTCAAATTTTAGCTATCTGAAGTGCTACTTGCGGAACCATCGGGCATCCATCTCAGACAAATAGAGATTACAGTCGTAGCCTTCAGAGACAGGACAGCAACTGTTGGAATTCCGAGTACCCGTTGCTCGAATTGACTCTGGAGCATGCTGCCACCCCGGGAGTTGAACTGCAGAGGGGCGACAGATGGACAATCGGCACCAGGATGGAATCCGATATGATGAACAGAATGGTGCATCAGAGAGGCTGGGCAGAGACTAGCCATTCGAGCGATCAGAGTAGCTACTTCTGAAGTGTCAGGCTTTCCAAGACCAGAAGTCACACAATTCTCGTGGTAAAGCAAGTACAAAAAGTGGCTACACTGCCGCCGCCGCAGGATGATACTGTGGGAGATAAGTTGCGCAGACACTGTGATGTCAGCTGTCTTGAAGAACTGTCAGTCAGAAATGAGTTGTTAGGAGATGTAAAGCCAAAGCAGGTCTATCACCGCACGAGCTCTACCAGAACAGCCAATGATTCTTGGTGGCCGGTGTCTGGAAACCCGGCAACAATGGTACACATTCAGGATAGAAGACATACCGCCGCTTCGCTCTGGAAATTCAGAAAATAGAAAGGACATATCATTCACGTTCAAAAGCGCTACTACAGGGGCACACAGGAGAACGAAGGCGAGAATTCACATGAGCTTGAGGAAATAAGGTCTTCGCCATCGGCATTGGCCCTGGGAGAAAACAGCAGTACCCAGAGATGGAGAAGACCAATGTGGATATTGCCAGCCAGCAACAAATGATGGAGGATCCAGAACATCCGTAAGTTACTCTTGCTGGAGAGACGCCAAGAATGAGCCTTGCAATTTTGCACGATTATAGATTGAGCAATCGAATGACATGGTTGCCCAGTAGCTGCAGAGCCCAAGAGAAACCAATCCGAGCTGAGAAGCTGGGGTTGGAGGGATAGACCGGGAAAGATGGGTTGGGCGATGGGGGATGGAAAGACCGAGAGCTGTGGACCTTCCTCGGAAGTTGAACACATTGACTCGTGGTTGTGTCGTGCATGCATTCTGCAAAGGGACAGCCATACGACAGCTTTCTGTGGGCTGGTGGACACTGGGGATTTTTACCTGGGAGGAGGGAACTCCTCCCGTACACTTGCGCATACTGCTTGTGGTCAGGTCCCACAGGGTTCTGTCAGCGACGGCGCTTTAGGTCAGCCTGACCGTGATGTAGCCCAACGTGGCCACAGTCCCAGCACAGGTGTTGAGGGGAAAGATGTCACTGCATCGAATAGCAAGTGACCATCTGCCAAGAACCCATGCAAGTTGAACCAGAACCCGGACCATGGGAATGGTGTGCAGTTAATGCAACAATAACCCGGTCTAACCGGGTTATTCCGGGTTACTGTTCTGTGTTGCTTGCAGTGAGAATTCGTAGGCAATGAGTGTCCGATACTGATATAGAGTACTCGGACACACACAACTCTAGTCCATTAACAGTGTTCCATGTTGGCAGTTGGTTGCGGGTACACTGCTCTATGACCTGCAGACCTCCACCAGGGAACCGGCCAGAGTCTGCCCTGCTAATCCACACAGAGGCAACTGTCTCGATGTGTGGACACAAGTTTGGTGAAAGCAGTTTCCTGCGACGAACCGCTTGAGCCCGAGGGCTGCGGTAACCAGTGATAGATGGAGAGTTGGGTATAGGAGCCAAGGGTCTGCCAATGACGACCACAAGAAGACAGAGCCCAGGGCAACAGGATGGACAGAAGCAAGAGCAGCTTAAGTCACACACAAGTCAAGTCAAGGCCAAGGTGAGGCCGGAGAATAGACGAGATAGAATCTACCGTACTGGGAGATTCTACTGCTACTTATATACTGTGAATACAAGGGGGTCCGATCATATGAATATGTATTCTCCACTGATCATCAAAGGATCGAGATGTCAGTTGCAAGGGGTGTGGTTGAAATGCGATCGTGGTTGAAATATGATTGATAGGAGTTCAAGTGAGGAGCCAGAGCAATCGCGATCAAGTTGGGTGTGCCTAGTGTATAGGGTTCTGTGCTCCTGACACTGAGGAGTCCAGGAACCAGTTGGACGCATAGGAGTAGGCCAGGGGATAGACACTTGTCCATGGAGAGGGGTCCAATATGAATGTGAGGACAAGTCGTTTCGAGTCCTAGGGGTTAAGAATAACCCTGGCGATGATATGTAGTTTGATAGGAGGTTGAGGAACGACCAGCCACCAAGTGTCGTTCCGAATATCCTTTGTTTGATCTGAAACCCGGGGATTTGTTTGAGCCGCAATGAGTGGTGCAAATTGCGCGAACGAAAGGGTTTGAGAAAGGCCAAGAAATGCCAAATCATGACAGGTTCTATCCAGATGTCCTGCCATTCAAACGGCCAGCCAGTCCACGGTTTGCCAGCGTCTTGTATGAACAACCCCCTGGAATGGTGTGTGCTCCGTTGGCATCCTGTAGCTACATGTAAGGATAACTACCCGTACATTACTACTTGTTTGTCTTCGGTAAACTCGTTGTTCAGACATTTGGACCATGCGAGTATAATAAATCCCCCCCCCCGAGAGAACTGCCCTGTTTATTCGGATCCTTGGGGGTGCTGCGTGGCCGCAGGTTGAATACAACTGCGGCACAGGAAAGAATTCATTGCACGAAACGGCGCTTATCTGCGCATTGACTGCGAAATGGTCAGCTGAAGGATGGTCAAAACATTAACCGTTCTTTAATGAAATCCTCGGCGATTCTTTGTATGTGTTTATCTCTTTCTCCATTTATTCAAATCCTTTCGTCTTCCTCTCTTGACCATCTGCGTGTATCTCCTTTGAATCCCGGAATTTTCCCTCGAAAATCTCATGTGGCTCCAACACGTAGCTCTTTTCGGACAGAGCACAGTTCATCGCAGTTGCTGCCGCCTACGGCCCAGCGTAATTGTATTTGCATCGTGCTGGGCTACATAGACCATGCCGAAGTTACTGAATGTACAAAAGGGTCACATCTCGGGGTGCTCAGAGCATCCATCCATCCTTCCATCTCTAATCCCACAAATATACTGCCATCGCAACATTTGTCTCTGACATCAGTTTCGGCCATTATCCATGAACGCTTCTGGCCCAGCCGATTAACCATTCTTCAGCGAAATGCTTCGCGATCCTTTGTAAATTTTTGTACTCTTGTCCATTTATCTTATATCCTTCCGTCTTGCTCTGGTTTCGTGCTCCATTTTTAATTTGTTTTTACGGAGCTGCCTCGATCCATCGCCATTGAGATCCTCAGCTGACCTCAAGTTCATGTTAGGCAGTGTTTACCGCAGCAGTCAAGGTCCATGCAGGAAATTTCAACAACAGCACCAACCCAGTCACCCACTTCAATTGAACAGTTCCCTGAGCAATCAGAAATTTTAACCGCATAAATGGTGGTCTCGTGGTTCGAAAGCCGTCAGATGAATAGATTTGGGCAGTACAGCTGACATGTCGCAGTAACTGTGGCCTACGCGAGAATTGGGGGATGTTAAGCTCACGAGGGATGGGGAAAGATGAGCCGCCGCTTCGCTCCGGCAGTCACCGAGTTAACCTACATGTACCCATAGGTGACGGAGATCTAATTTCAACTGTGCTAAAGCAGCTAGGCTATCGGGACAAACTAGAAATGTTCAACAAAGCTCAAGGTACACCAAATACAACAACGGCAGGGTGGGTTTGAACCCAAGCCCAACGATTCTAGAGATGTCATAATGAAACCAGCTCTCAAAGAACAGTAGGTTGGGCACGAAATGTTTGCCGGCCCAAACACAGAAAGGAAACGAGTAAATTGCTGCTCGGAGGGGATGCCGGGTTCCAGGAGAATGTGGCCGGTGATATGAACCGGTTGAGTTTGACTGTGGAGCTTGTTGAATATTCGAGTGACAACATTGATGGTATCCGGTCTGGGAAGAGGAGGAGCGAAGTCCGAATTTAACCATGGCAGCCCACATGATCAACAGATAGATTGCGATGAATATAGCCTCGAATCCAAACCGGTGGGTGTCAATTGGCGACACTGGCGAGGATTTCTGGATTAGTTGAGGAACAGTGGCCAAATATTGATAGAGAAATGAATATGTGGCCAGCAATGTAGGCAGGGATTTGACAGTTGCGAATTTGAGGACAGTGAGCTCTATATCCAGCATGCAAAAGTCGCAGAAAATGCAACCCAGAGAGTGCGCAGCAATATTAACCAATGGGTGCAGACACGAGAATTGGGGGATGTTAAGCTCACGAGGGATGGGGAGTCTGTGGTATTTATGTATGGAAAATGCTCGGGGATATAACTGGGGCGCAGGCCGCAGTTGCTGCGACATGTCAGCTGTACTGCCCAAATCTATTCATCTGACGGCTTTCGAACCACGAGACCACCATTTATGCAGTTAAAATTTCTGATTGCTCAGGGAACTGTGGAGGATGAGAGCTGGGGGCGAGGGTGTTTGGGATTCCACGACGTTAAAGGATGCCTAACGTTTCGTCTAAGAGACTCATCAGGTGGCGTCTTTCCCTTTATATCACAGCGGTGTTTGTTCGTAATACAGACAAACAAACAGGCCAGATCGGGATCCGCGGAATCTTTTAGGACTCAACGCTTCCTCCGAACCGCCTCAGCGCACCACCGAAATCTTTACCCCGCAGGCCCAGCGCACTGCAAAATATTTTTACGAAGTAGGTGGGATATTTTAGGCTTTCACAGAGAGAGAATTTACAGCACGACGGCCTTAATAACCCGATCAAGGGTACGAAGATGGGTCCGAAGTGCAACAGTCAACCCCGAGACCCGGTCAAAGGTCAGAGAAGAGGTAATTTTCTGTGATTCTTTCAACAATTTCACTCGGAACCCGTTAGAGCTCAACAAGATCAAAAGGTTAGGCCAGTTAAATATTATTGCTAAGAGGAGAACAGATTTTAAAACTCAAGAATTTTTTCGAAATCCGAAGACACGCGCCGCCGCGTAGCGCGTGTCGAGGATTGAGAAAAAAGAGAATTAAATGTTCTCCGCTAGCCGCTTGTGATACGCTTCGAGTGTGTCACGGTTAACAACATTAAGCCGGTCACCCAGCGAGAATGGTTTTTTGAAGGATGCGAGGAATCTGAATTTAGGGTAGCCAGCCCCTAGTTCATTCCACGTGTCCCCCAGTTCTCGCCATACTGGTTGGAAATCTACTTCCTCCCAGATTGGATTATGGGTGAGTTTGAGGACATGCAAGTCGCAGTCGTCATCCGAGGTTTTAGGTTCGGCTGATTTGAGCGCCATAGGGCGCTCGACTTTGTACTGGATTTCATCAAAGACAGATCGAAGCCATCTCCCTGGGTATCCACGGTCACGTAGTCGTTTAACAAACTCCGAGCGGATTTTCAAGAAATCTGGTTCATTGGAGCAGAGTCGTACGTAGCGGATCAGCTCGCCTTTAACCCAAGCACGCTTGAAGTCGAGGGAGTGGCACGAATGCCAGGGATGTATAGGTAGGCATTTAAAGCCTTTTGATATATGTCGTCGTAATGCGCAGACGTGGGCAGAATGCCGGCGATGCGGGGTCGAAACCCAGTGAGACTTGTACATCGAGGAAGGGTAGGTGCTGCTGAGACACCGTCCACTCCATTTTCATGCTAGGGTGGAGTGACCCAAAGCGGTCCTGGAATCGTTGGACGTCCTCACGCGTGCCCTTAATGATAGCGAATGTATCATCAATGAACCGCTTATAGAAGAGGATGATATCCTTCAGATCACGGAGCGCGCCGCTTTGTATTTGGCGAGAAAGAGATTGGCATAGGTTGGAGCCGTTGCTGTACCCATCGCAGTGCCAATAACTTGGCGGTAAGTTTTATCAGCAAATTGGACATAGTTGAACTTCAAAACAAATCGTAGCAGCAGAACGATCAGCTGTTTCCGAGCCGTGAAGTCCAGGCTCGAGCCTCAGCATATGAGTTAAATCTCATTTCTGAGGTGTGAAGGATCGAGCGATGTTCGCGATCCCATCATCCATAGGGATGTTGGGGTACATAGCGACGACGTCTCCAGTTATGAGCCAGATGTCTTCCCCAGGAAGTAGCATCACTCCAAGGATTTCGCGACAGAAGGTTTTCGAGTCAGGAAGGATCCAAGGAAAATCCTTGAGGAGGGGTTTCAATTGAAAATCAACCCACACTGAGGTGTTTGCCAGCAAAGTATCAAACGTCGGGACGATAGGGCGACCGGACAGTGGGAGTTTATGGATCTTCGGGATGACTTTCAGAACCGGCACTTTGTCCCGTTTCCGCGAATCGGTTGCATTAGCCACTTAAACTGTTGTTTTGTAACAATGGGTTCCGCCTTTTGGACGATATCCCGCAGTGTTGCAGTAAGCGCTATGTGGAACGGTT
This sequence comes from Mycena leptocephala, assembly GCA_029378395.1. NCBI lineage: Eukaryota > Fungi > Basidiomycota > Agaricomycetes > Agaricales > Mycenaceae > Mycena > Mycena leptocephala. Next base: position 62,936 of record JARJLF010001300.1, on the reverse strand, counting down.
CTTCCTCCACGTAGGAGTCATTCTGAAGGAGCTTCAGCCCGGCATTGTGGTACCACTCGGATGTGACTAGGCACAGTCCCAGGTTTTTGTCAGCGGGGACAGCGAGAACACTGTTATCCGCTAGCATCTGGAGCAGGGCTCGGAGTTCCGTGTGGTCAATGTTGGGGCGTATGCAGACAGCCTGTTTGCTGAGCACCTCGAGTTCAATTCGGTCACGCATGTTGGACAGTGCCGACTCGATAATCTCGATTAAAGCGGGCCCTTTGGCAGAAGGGTTAGGGATGTGAAAGCGCGGTACAAAGCGTGGTTGTCCGCATTCTCGATATTCCCCGCTAAGGAGCTTATCTACAGGTGTATATTTCTTTTTCTGATCTGCTTTCTTATCCTTGGCGTCATTCTCCACACGGAGGCGGAGGCGACGGCTGAAGTCATCAACAGCTTCGAGCGCAGGCTCCAGCTTGGTCGGGCGGGGCCGTGGCGTGAACTTAGGATTAAGTGCAAGTAACAACGTCTGCTCAGGTGTGAGCGCGATATCCGTTAAATTGTGAAAGGCGCGATTCCGGATGCGCGTGTCATAGTATAACGGGGACATTGTACAGATTATAAATTTTATGCGCGTATAATCGGTAATACTAGTAGCGAAAAACAGGTCTGGATAAGAGTTAGGTCGATGGTAGTGAAACCTTCTGCCCGGATGACTCACCCAAGAAATTGCGTCTAGCGAGGGCGGGTCTACAGCGGTGGCGTCTACGAGGAGTTGCTGTCCAGCGCCTCCTCCGTTGCCTTCGCCTTCCCTTTTCTCTTGCTCGATGACGACTCCTCCTGCTTTGCGCCGCTTCCGCTTGCGCGTTTTCCGGCCGGTTTTGCCTTCGAGCTCGAGCTTGACGCTTTGGCCGCGTGTGCGGGCTTGGTGTTCGGTTTCGGCTTAACCTTTTGATCTTGTTGAGCTCTAACGGGTTCCGAGTGAAATTGTTGAAAGAATCACAGAAAATTACCTCTTCTCTGACCTTTGACCGGGTCTCGGGGTTGACTGTTGCACTTCGGACCCATCTTCGTACCCTTGATCGGGTTATTAAGGCCGTCGTGCTGTAAATTCTCTCTCTGTGAAAGCCTAAAATATCCCACCTACTTCGTAAAAATATTTTGCAGTGCGCTGGGCCTGCGGGGTAAAGATTTCGGTGGTGCGCTGAGGCGGTTCGGAGGAAGCGTTGAGTCCTAAAAGATTCCGCGGATCCCGATCTGGCCTGTTTGTTTGTCTGTATTACGAACAAACACCGCTGTGATATAAAGGGAAAGACGCCACCTGATGAGTCTCTTAGACGAAACGTTAGGCATCCTTTAACGTCGTGGAATCCCAAACACCCTCGCCCCCAGCTCTCATCCTCCACAGTTCCCTGAGCAATCAGAAATTTTAACTGCATAAATGGTGGTCTCGTGGTTCGAAAGCCGTCAGATGAATAGATTTGGGCAGTACAGCTGACATGTCGCAGCAACTGCGGCCTGCGCCCCAGTTATATCCCCCGAGCATTTTCCATACATAAATACCACAGACTCCCCATCCCTCGTGAGCTTAACATCCCCCAATTCTCGTGTCTGCACCCATTGGTTAATATTGCTGCGCACTCTCTGGGTTGCATTTTCTGCGACTTTTGCATGCTGGATATAGAGCTCACTGTCCTCAAATTCGCAACTGTCAAATCCCTGCCTACATTGCTGGCCACATATTCATTTCTCTATCAATATTTGGCCACTGTTCCTCAACTAATCCAGAAATCCTCGCCAGTGTCGCCAATTGACACCCACCGGTTTGGATTCGAGGCTATATTCATCGCAATCTATCTGTTGATCATGTGGGCTGCCATGGTTAAATTCGGACTTCGCTCCTCCTCTTCCCAGACCGGATACCATCAATGTTGTCACTCGAATATTCAACAAGCTCCACAGTCAAACTCAACCGGTTCATATCACCGGCCACATTCTCCTGGAACCCGGCATCCCCTCCGAGCAGCAATTTACTCGTTTCCTTTCTGTGTTTGGGCCGGCAAACATTTCGTGCCCAACCTACTGTTCTTTGAGAGCTGGTTTCATTATGACATCTCTAGAATCGTTGGGCTTGGGTTCAAACCCACCCTGCCGTTGTTGTATTTGGTGTACCTTGAGCTTTGTTGAACATTTCTAGTTTGTCCCGATAGCCTAGCTGCTTTAGCACAATTGAAATTAGATCTTCGTCACCTATGGGTACATGTAGGTTAACTCGGTGACTGCCGGAGCGAAGCGGCGGCTCATCTTGTTCGTCGCAAACCAATGAAGCCAAATTCGGGATGGAGGCTGAGTAATTATTTTTCTGGGATGTCAACTGAAAGGGATAACTCTGGGCTGCAGTTGGGCTGCAGCTGTAGTTGGAATTTAGGGCTTTGTCCCGTGTCGTTCTGCGGCGAAGTTTACGCAGTGCGTAGTTGTTGCAATGGGGATAGCTACGTATGGAAAGGGGAAGGTACAGAGGATTTTCAGCACAGATACGGCTGGCGAGCACAGTAGGACGAAAGGACATAGGATAAATGGAGAAAGGTGCAAACAGTTGCAAAGAATCGCGAAGCATTTCGTTAAAGAACGGTTAATCTGAGCTAAGGGGACACTGCTGGGCACTGACGCAGCGCTGCGGGGAACTGCCACGGCACTGCGGGTAACTGACGCGGCACTGCCGAGGCGTTGACGCGGCGGTGCGGGGATGTGACACGGCATTGGGGGGATGTAACGCGGCATTGGGGGGATATGAGGGGACAAGTGTCGCACAGACCTTGGCAGATTGTGGGTATTCTGAGTTAATTAAAGTTCTTGAAAAGTGAGTTGGCCATGACTACAATCTAACAGCTAGGTCTGACTTCATTTCTGAAGCAAAGTCACAAACTCCTGCCCTTCAATAGAAGTCATTTGGCGGGAGAACTCTTCAAATTGATGTTCTTGGGTGTTATATATGCTTGCATAGTATTTTCATCGCTACTGGGGCGGGGAGTTCATGGTTGGGATCCATTTTGGGACAATTCCGACATATGGTTGCAATTTTGTTCGATGATTTTCTTGGGCTAAAAGAGGTATTTGATTGTAGGAACATTCCAATCACTGGATTTAAGCTTCCCAACATGCTGTGGAAGGAGATAAATAGTGCGCGGCACTTCACTCTCACCGCGGCAATTGCACAATCACCGCCGCGTCAGTTCCTTGCAGTGCCGCGGCAGTCGCGGCATTTTCTCCGCGCCCATTGCAGAGGTTCGAGCAACTGTAAGTAGTTGCCTTTACCACTTTGTTGCTCCCACTGCGCTGCTGCGTCAAACTACCTGGAATTCAATTCCACTGACACGGACATACACTCATGGCAAAAATGAGGGTTTTCGAATATTAATGTACACGGATCTTCGAAACACACTACGAAGTCCGGGTGGACTGTTCACATCCCCAGTAATCGTCCAACTCAACTATTCGGACATTCTTCAAATTACTGAGGAGACCAGGAACCTATGGGTGAGGTGTCAGATGCATCCAAAGGAGGCTACGCTTCCAGTGCGTACCGATAGTCTCGCCGGGGGTCTGGCAGCCGGTGCCGGTCAGAACACCAATTTGGTTCTTGCATCCTCTGCAGGCAGATTATAACCCCGAGTCTGGGATACCACATATGCTGGAATGGCTCACGAATCGGAATAGTAGAAGACTGCGTATTTCATCAGCAGATGAGCCGGTTGTAAGGGCCTGTGCACTCAGTGCCACTCACAGGTCAGGTCTCCGGGGTTGGATGTGACTGAGATGGAGTGGAAGCCAGAGTGAGCGATCCAGCAGCCCCCAGGACCATCTTCGGCGACTGGGGGGAGGAACACGCCCCCCGAACAGCCCGTTTCAGAGCAAGAGCGAGAAGACGGGTGAAGTTGAATGCCATGTGTGAGGGTTCTCAGCGTTGGTGAAGAAAGGTGGTGCAGTGGTGTTCAGGTTTTATACGTCAATTTCAGGAGACTCATGATAGATTTAACTCTGTGTGAACCGAAATATGCGTACTAAGTGTTGAGCTGCGAAGAGAGTCTCGGCGTGAACACAATGCCCGGGCCTTGCTTCGGCTTCTTGATATTCACGCAGCATTTCAACCGGCAATTTTCTTTGAGCATATGTTCCGACCCAACTCATGCAGTCCAGCGGGAACATGACCAAAGATGGTACTATTTGAGACCTGTTAGTTGGCCACTTAAGCATTTATGCCACAGCCCTGGTGTTATACCGATGCCGGTGCGAGCCAAACTATGTCAAAATGAGGGCATGCATCCTACGCGAAGATTTGAGTGCGTAAGGAATTTATTTAGACCGGCAGTCCAACATAGCCACACAACAGGTTAGTTGGCCACCCCGCCAAATTACGTATTGAGCTCTCAAATGGCGGTGGTCAAACGCGATGGTTTATTCTCGGTTGAAGGGTATTATATATAGAACTTCCAAGCCAGTCTGTAGCCATAATTATCTCCCTTTGCCTATCACGCCAAGTTTGATGAACCTGTTCTGATCGGATTCAAGAATCTTTTCACTCGTTGACTACGGTTCCTTTCAAGGGGCATCCAGCCTTAAAATTTGCCACACAGGGTCGGACAAGTGAATTAACGGCCCCTGTGTCTCGGCATCTTCCGGTGCCCCTTGGTTCCTTTCGTCGGCTGCGGTGGCGTCATATTTCAAGGTCACCGAGACCGAAGCCAAAGACGCCGATCAAAATTTAATACGCCACCACAGGACGGGATATGAATGAGCGATACGGCGATTGGGTATCCCCCAGGCTCCAGCGAATGAAATTGTAGCCTTCGTAACATACTAGTTGAAGAGTAGTGTCGCGAGATTCAATCGCGAGCAGTAACCGCTGTCTTGGAGTTTTAACAGGTTGCACCAGTGTTGCACTAATAAAATAGAATTATACAACATTAAAGTATACTACAGGCCTTGCAGACTGAGATGTATTACTTCAAACGCTCCCAAAAATAAAATAAAATAAATTATACTACAGGGCGAGCAGCCGACGTCAAATAGACGGTGTGCTGGATTGCGCTGCGATCGGAATTTGTCTGGTGGTTATCAGTGCATTCTGCGGACTCTATAGGCCGTCAGCATTTGAATGGTCGGAGCAGTGTAGACTGGTGCGCACGATCGCATGTTGTGACAGCCTGGTCATCGGCGGAAGTGTGTTTGACAGGGAAGACGGCACCAGTAATAGTATTCAGTTTAGGTGTCGTCGTTGGTGTGTGCTGTGCAGGTACACCCACTGCAAAATTACCCAAGATGGTCAGAGCGTACACGCGCCCGTGGGAATAGAAGAACAGCAGGTAGGCTGGAAGATGCAGGAAACCAGGTTCGATTTAGCCCGAGGCAGAGTCAACCAAAGAAACACACCAGAACTTCCGTTCAACTGTAAGGCCACTGAAAGGAGAGTGGTCGAAGCGACGACGACGCCCGACGAAAAAAAACAGAGCAATCAGCCGCCGGAGGAGACTATAATGGCAAAAAGATCTGTGATTATTTGAACTGTGCACGCAAATTAATCGTTTAGTTATGTTATGTGTTGACGCTCGAAAAGCAGATGTTGCATCCATTCGGATGAATATGTAAAGAAGAGCAGCGGCAATCATACTGTCCGTGACCGCAGATGAAATAGCTCCGATTCTAGAATATTCAGCGAACTAAGGTCACAAACAGAATAATTTCACGTACGTGGATATTAGCATGGCCCAGCCGTATGGCGACCCCGTTGCAAGGATCAAAACCGCCGATGCATACGAAAATGCGAGCTAAATCGTGAGCACGACAGGAGCCAGAATTCCAACAAAATGTATCTCTTACCTCAACCACAATGCCGAACAAAAGAATGGCGCTGATTACCCGCCTTTTCGTTCTGGAAGGGGTCGACATTTTCAAAGAATATATGGATCGCTAGAAGGGTACTCACAAGTTAAAGTATAAGGCGCACAGGAATAGCTTCGCCAATGATGCCGTGGTGAACGTCGAGCATATAATTACCGCAGTGGTCTGCAAGGTGAATTCCGGGAAGCCGTGGGGGGGCCCGCTGGGGTAGAGGGAAACAACCAGATAGATTTTAGCGCAGATTGCGAAGTGCAAAGTGTGTCCGACGCGATCATGGCGCTGACTCCGGCTCTGTGGAGCAGCGGTCGAGATGACTGCTGGAAGTAGCGCACCGCAAGAACCAACTCGAGCATGAAAAGCATACAGTTGATCCAGCTGTGACCAGGAGGTTATTATAACTAAGGACCAGTAAGATGCCAGTGGTTTCGAGATCGAGAATACGAACGAGTTGACCAACATGTCTCCGAAAGGATTTGAGGGCACCGACGAAGCAAGTGGTGCCTATATTTGTAGTAAAATCTTAGACAGCGTGGAGGTTCGGAACTGTCACGAATACTTCACGGCAGACTCCTTTGGGGTTCATTGATTCTCGGCTAGCGTGCGGTTTCATCTCCAAGGTTTGAGGGGAACTGTCAAGGCACTCCCTGCCGGTATCTCGTCAGTTTCGAAAAATATTTCGTATATTAAGGAGATCCCTCGAATCACTATACACATATTTGTTCCTCCGAACTTACCCTCTTTGTTGCACCCGCCGCTGTAATTCCCAGGCAATATCACTAGTTTCTATTGTAGATCCCTGCTTTAAGCCGACCCACACATCAAAGATTGCCCGCGAGCCAGACATTTTTTATTACAAGTGTTTTATTTTCGACATCGCCGATCAGCCTTTCAGCGCCCACTCAAAAGCAGGGTCTCCATTACCTACCGCTTCCGTTGCGCCAGTCATGTTCCCCGTCCCACACCACCTTCCATGGCTCTGTCTCTGTCCCCTTCCATCTCGCTTTGTCCCATCTCGCTCCCCTTCAAATCCCTCTTACGCATCCATGTGAGAGAAACCGAGCTGTCCGCGTTCATGGCCGACGAAAGCAGTTGCCTTTACCGCTCAAACGACCCCCGAATATTGAATGTGCATGCTCAGGTATCTGACGTTACGTTCAGCATTCGATTTTCATTTGAAGTCCACTACATAGCGATCAAGCGTTTCAGCACTCTACTAGCCACACAGAAGTTGATTGTGTCCATTTACCAGGTGATTGCTGACTGAGTTCCCGCTGTTCATTATATGATGTATTGCACGCATGTTTCTACCCAGCTATTGATACAGTATTTAAGCCACCGGCGTGTTCGTTGTAAGACTCGAAGGCTATAATTATTATTTCCCTCACACCGTGTGCAGCACATATAGTTGGTGCGTCCCCGCCCCGCAGTCCTTCTCTTGCTCACTTTCCGGATTTCCCCCTCTGGATAGTCTAAGTCCATGGCATGTTACAGCCGAGAGCAGCATCCATTAATGCGAATTCAGTTTGCGGGCGACTCCAGAACTATCTGTGGGGCCTGTTTTCCCGTGAGTTTATTTCGTTTCCCCCTTCATTGCGCCCCCGTTATATTGGCAAGGTTCGCTTCGGTTTGAGTTCAAGGGCCTTCGTTCAGAATGCTGGACTTGATCCCGTTGATTTGAACAGCTGTTGAGCTATGAACATGAATAGAATCAGAGATCTCGGGAATGCAAAAAGTCCACGCACGATGATCTCCCATTTGAATCTCAACGCTTGATTAAGTATCGTGTTGGTGGTTTCGCTGCAATTTCCCAACTATTATACTTGCAACAACCTCCCAACCGTGCCGCGCACCGCGTACGGTGCGTCGTAACTATTGCCCTTCCTTTCACCCAGTCCTGTTTTCGTATGTAATGAGCCCGACTCTGATTTGCCATTTGTATTCTAACAAGCCTCTTTGTATTTCCGATCAAGCTGATTTTATTTTCGTCGTGGCTCTGGATCTTGGAATCTAGAATGACTTGATACGATCCCAGGTGTGTGTAGACTACGATTCAACCACGTCCAGTCCCGAATATTTGTAGCTTGGAATTGAGATACTTCCTCATCCATGGGCGGATTCCGGGAAATGGCTGGTGGGCCCATCATGGCATCCAAACTGTCTTGTCTGCAGCATTCGAAGCTCATCTGCTGGGTTGCTGGGTATTAGCCAGTTGGTGCTGGTGAATTTTGTCCAGGAGGAAATGCCGTTACGCAGATGTTTTACAGCTAATTGCAGTACCGAAGGCGCGGATCGGAAATCTGCTGTTTTGGGATGTTTTCAAAGAATTCCCGGTATCTCAGTGAGTTCTACACCGATTCCCTTGAAACCTAGATAGAAATACTCGGCTAATTCGTGCGCAATTAGTGATAGAAAGGAAGTTGCAAAAATATTCTATATTTGGCGAGCTGGGTTTGAAGGGTCATTTTGGGGGTCAATTCAATCTGCCGGTATCTAGGCATGTTGCAATACCCTAGATTTTTGTGAGAGATGGCTTCTATCAATATTGAAAGGTGTGATAGAGTCAGAATGTTCAATATCTTACTTTATCATGCTTGTAATGGCCTCAAGCCAACGGTAATATACTGCAACCAGCAAACAATGTGATATTTGAACCCAACTGCAAACTCCTTCAAAATCTGACTCTATCACACCTTTCAATATTGATAGAAGCCATCTCTCACAAAATCTAGGGCATTGCAACATGCCTAGATACCGGCAGATTGAATTGACCCCCAAAATGACCCCTCAAACCCAGCTCGCCAAATATAGAATATTTTTGCAACTTCCTTTCTATCACTAATTGCGCACGAATTAGCTGAGTATTTCTATCTAGGTTTCAAGGGAATCGGTGTAGAACTCACTGAGATACCGGGAATTCTTTGAAAACATCCCAAAACAGCAGATTTCCGATCCGCGCCTTCGGTACTGCAATTAGCTGTAAACCAGTGTGGGACTCTGGCCCGAAAATTTATCCTATCCCATGTCTATCAGTTATGGGCCATATACCCACTAAAACCCCTCAAGTGTCCAATCATCCAGCAGTGAGTCTTTGTCCATAAGTAGGCCACTCCATGTATTTACAGCCGATGTCAATACCGAGGGCGCGGATCGAAAATTTTCTGTTTTGGGATGTTTCCAAAGAATTCCCTATATCTCTGTCAGTTCTTCACCGATTCACATAAAAAATAAATAGATCTACTCAGCTAATTAATGCACAATTAGTGATAGAGAGGAACTTGCGAAAATATTACGTATTAGGTAATTTCTGTTTTGGAGCTGTTTTTGCACTGAATACCATCTAGCATGGCCAGAACATGTCCCAGTGACCTAGAATTTTTGGAGAGACAACATGCATACCTGAAAAAACTTGTGATAGAGCCAGAAGTGAGGATAATTTAGTTACAGTCCTTCTAGCTCCAGTGAAAACATTTGGCAGTTTTTGGCTTTCAGAGATATTGCCATGATCACATTCATCTGGACATTTCATATAGTTCTGGCTCTATCAGTTGTTTCATAACATATACATGTTGTCCCTCCCAGAACTCTAGGTCACTGGGACATGTTCTGGCCATGCTAGATGGTATTCAGTACAAAAACAGCTCCAAAACAGAAATTACCTAATACGTAATATTTTCGCAAGTTCCTCTCTATCACTAATTGTGCATGAATTAGCTGAGTAGATCTATTTAGTTTTTATGTGAATCGGTGAAGAACTGACAGAGATATAGGGAATTCTTTGGAAACATCCCAAAACAGAAACTTTCAATCTGCGCCCTCGGTACTGACATCGGCTGTAAAACCATTTGTTTTTTCAAGGTCAGTGGTCCAAATCGAATTTTATCAGTCAATAGGCGGTCACGTTGCAAGGCCCCGTTGATAGCTTTCAGCCATTGGTCATGAATGGCTGACTCAGTATCCTGTCCGGGTTTGCAATCACTCGGTTGATCCAGAGGTTCCATATTGTATGCCATGCAGTTGAAACAAGAATAGCAAATAGTCTCCCCTTCTGTGGGATGACAACCTCCTGTCTGATTTAAATCTTACGAGGTTACATCCTAAAATTAGGCCCCAGCTCAAAGTCGGCCATTGGGAATATCTTCTAGACCAAAGCTCTTGTGTTAGGCCCCAAATTAATTTTTGACCAGATGCATTACATTCTAATGCAATGTGTTCCAAGGTTTCGGGAATATTGCAAGCATGCCATCGTCCATATATCTCAAGTGTCTCAATGTGGGACCAGAAATCACCGACCCTAAATGTGTTATGTATGCATTTTCACAAAAATTCACGTGTTAAGTGTTGTAGAGTTACAGAGCGGATTGATCTCCAAATAGTTTCGTCAGAAGATGTGTACCCACAAACCTCTTGGACTGAACAGCGAATACGATCTAGATTTATAAATGTAGTGTTCCGTTGATGTCTGGGTTGTAGCATCCTTATAGCCTTGTGGAAATATCTCTGTGAGCCTTTCGACAATAACACACCTGGACATTCAAACATTATATCAATCTCTGTGTCCACTTCAACAGCCCGCGTATTAATATCTGTCAAAAATTGAGCATCATTGCTCGAGACTTTCTTGAATGCGGAACATAGGGCGCGGATCAAAATTTCATCAAAAACTGTTGTTTTCGCCAATGCCCCTATATCTTGCTTGCCTCTACTCCAAATGCCCTGAAAATATTCCCAATCGATTTCTACAGATGTCTTAGAGTGCTTAGGTCTCCTAGAATATTTATTCACCGCTCGCAGTTGATTACACACGCCGCTGGGAGAAGACTGTATATTAATATTACCCTAGCATAACTTAAAATTAATGTTCTCGAGCACTCGAAGGTTATTATGTTAATACAGTAACACCTTTGAACCTGTGGCGCAGTGCGTGAAATCAATTATGCCAACTGCGCAGTTATACAACTTGTAGGTCATGATTCCATTGTCATTGTCATTGATCATGAAATGGTTCAGCAGGAGCGATTATTAGCAACAGGCAACAGCGATGGACCGAGTGGTTGAAGAGCAATTTTGACCTCCAGGGACGGACTCGGAAGCTTGCTCAGATACCACTCGGACATCCCAAGGACCCATCTTCAAGGCCTGATAGCAATTACTAGGGACGATTCCCATCTCATCTGACTTATATTTGCCGAGTTAACAGAGGGAAGAATAAATTATTCAGGGCCAAACCCTATTAGCATATATAGCCATTAGATAGGATGTGCAAAAGCCGCACAAGCCGCATGCGGCATTTTGTGCATTGTGCAATGCTGTGGCTTTTTCTTTGCTTCAATGACGTCATGGGGAGATACGTGTGGAGAAGGGTGAGCGGCGAGGGCGCCACAGACTACAAGCCGCGCTGCTCCCTTGCGCGTGCTATTTATCGTGCCACGCATTATGCACAGAACCTATATCTTACAAATGCCGCCCTTGATTTTGATCTCAAGTACTACAGTTTTACAAGTGAGAACGCCTACAGCCTCCTTCATGGAGAACAACGTGAGACGGGACACCTCCGGAAAACGGCATCTGGAGCGCACTAGTTTCCGCCTGCCAAACGGAGCTAAAAGACCAAAGTTCAATTAAACGGTGCTTGCGTGGCTCAAAAATATTTCACCCACTTATGACCTCTCGTGCTCACATCCGCTGTATCAACTGCAATGAGGATGTCTCCTGTATGAACTGTATAGTTTCCGCTGAGAGTCGTGTCCGCTGGGTCAGCCGAGGGAAATGAAAGTTCGCCGGAGCCGGTCATAATCATAACATATCTTGCGAACAGTGAGAGCGAGTCAGTTGAGGAATGGTGGGCACGCACTGAGGGGCAGGAGCGTTGTGTAGCCCAGCGTTTGTTAACTGAGTGAAAAGGGAATAGCTACTAGCTCCTGTGCCTCCTAAATGTGCGTATGATAAGGCGCCGACAGTCCCCGTTGCGGTACTTTCCACGAGAGGCGGAGTCAAGGCCCAGCATCTAAGGCGTTTCTATGACACTCATGCAGCCGGATGAAGGAGAAGCGATTCTCACTCGAGGGAGGACAGGTTGTTTTTACCAACCAAGGCGGTGAGAGTTAGAAACTTTGGGAGCTCAGGTCTATGTGCTCGAATGCTGAGAGCGCTGGCTAGAACCAAAATAACTGTGGAGAGCATTTTGGAAGGATACAGCGCGAACGTTACTGAGCAGGTGTCGTAGCAAATGGGACGGTCACAGGAGGGTGGAAGGATTCCGAGCCTTAATAAGGACCAGGAACAGGTGAGGATATCCCCCGTCATGAGCGCTCTATCCAAGCATTATTCCCGCGGGCCGCCAGGCTGTCGATCTAAACACTCAACCAATCGTTGTTCTTCTGGCTTTGACCGGGCCGGGATATCAGTTGTTTGGGCACTGCCTGGATTTCACAATCGGGCTGTTCTTTCCAGTGTCTCCGCTTGCTTCCTCGACTGTCGAACAGACGACCATGACATGTGCCCGCATTTGGTCAAATTACTTCCGTGGTTAGGTGACTCATCTTCCGTCAACCTTGCCCCTTGATTCTCGCGGCAATTCTAAATCGGCCTCACTTGCATCTGTTCAAAACCGTCCAGTTCACTCAAGGGGGCACCGGCATTCGAAAAAAGGATATATGGCCTTTTTTCTTTCTTTCTCGCGACCTTGTGAGTGCACCAACCAGCCGCTGACAGCGTAGGAACCTTCCATATATGAAAACTGCCCTATTTTAATTCGCCGGAGGTGGCTCAAAGTAAGCTCCACAGACGCACTACAGCATAGTATGCTGTGAATAGTTCTAATTCTAATATGTGTACGAATTATTCCTTATCTTTTCGGGCGCGCATGGGGGCTCTAGGAAAGCGGGAGGTGCTTAGTCTCTCATAGACAGACGCTACAACAATTTTGGTGCTTGTGCCTCGCATATTTTAGGTTTACATAGAGTTGAATCTACCCTGAGTCTCCTGAAATTGACGTATAAAACCTGAACACCACTGCACCACCTTTCTTCACCAACGCTGAGAACCCTCACAACATGGCATTCAACTTCACCCGTCTTCTCGCTCTTGCAAGTGCAGTCGTCGCAGTCGTCGGACAACAATGGACTGTCGAGACTTCCTCTCAAACCGGCTGCTCGGGTGGAGTGTTCCTCCCCCAGTCACCGAAGGTGGTCCTGGGGGCTGCTAGATCGCTCACGCTGGCTCCCACTCCATCTCAGTCACATCCAACCCCGGAGACCTGACCTGTGAGTGGCACTGAGTGCACAGGCCCGCACAACCGGCCCATCCGCTGATGAAATACGCAGTCTTCTACTATTCCGATTCGTGAGCCATTCCAGCATATGTGGTATCCCAGACTCGGGGTTATAATCTGCCTGCAGAGGATGCAAGAACCAAATTGGTGTTCTGACCGGCACCGGCTGCCAGACCCCCGGCGAGACTATCGGTACACACTGGAAGCGTAGCCTCCTTTGGATGCATCTGACACCTCACCCATAGGTTCCTGGTCTCCTCAGTAATTTGAAGAACGTCCGAACAGTTGAGTTGGACGATTGCTGGGGATGTGAACAGTCCACCCGGACTTCGTAGTGTCTTTCGAAGATCCGTGTACATTAATATTCGAAAACCATCATTTTTGCCATGAGTTTATGTCCGTGTCAGTGGCGTGAATTGGGTGTTGGATATTGAATCCCGGGTAGTTTGATGCAGCAGCGCAGTGTGAGCAACAAAGTGGTAAACACAACTGCTTACAGTTACTCGAACCTCGGCAATGATACATGCTCCTTCCTTCCCTTCCTCCTGTGTGATACAAAATTCAAACGAGGAAGGGTTAGCATATTTGGTCGCCATCCGCTTAGGATATTTTCCGCATATATTCAAGCATGGTCATGGCCGATGTATTTAGAAGACGAAGCTAAAACGCTTGGCTGATCGCGACACATGCCTAGGTACAGTACCAGCCGCTTATTTCTGGGTTAAAGAGTTCCCACAAGGACATGAAGAAGATGCCGCGGCGTTGCCGCCACGGTTGCTGTCCGACTGAGCAGTCAGAGGTGAGTATCTCGTGTCCGTGATGCATATGCAATTTATGCTTGAGACAAGGCGACTTTTCAGATTTGAACGTCCGGGGTGAGTACCTTGTCCAGCGAAACGTACCAGAAACGCTCCAATAAATCGCCCATGGTCCGCGACTCAAGCTGAAGCGGGTGTTCCAAGCCCAATTCATGTTTGATTCATTACAGATGTTGTGATAGATGCGAAGCTCCGCACGTTCCCTCTTATGTAAGGCTTGCGATGGCGCGAGGTGAGGGAATGCACGAGATGAGAACCAATTTGGACGGGCGCATCTTTGTCGCCGATTGCGATGAGTACAATCACGAGGGGAATCATGGAGTAGCGAAAGAAGGTTGCAGCAGGAAACTGCAAGAATACGAAGATATCGAGAGGTCGAGCGAATTTGACGGGATCCAGGCAGAGTCCAGAGAGCTGCACGGGTGGGGCAAGGACGGCAGTAGAGATCGGAAATCTGTGGGGCGGACAAGCACAAACCACACGAGACGACGCGGGAGTCGAAGCTCTGTGCAGAGTGAGTCAAGCCTGAGATGCAAAAAAGAAGGGAGGACTAGCAGACAACGGACAGTTATTTCGGTTGGGTGTTCGTCCTATTCAGAAATATAGATAAATTGCGAGTTCGTTGGGTATATCTCTCACCAAATTAACTGGGGGTGAGGCTGCAGTGCTGGTGTGTCGTTGCCCCCAGTGGAGAAGATGTTGCGGTCATTTGCAAGAGATCTTGGATTTTCCGAACATTGGAAAGCACGGCGTTCGAACGAGTCTTAAGAATGGGTTAGAAGGGGGAATTGTGGGTTTTGTGGCGATAGGAGAGCAGAAAAGTAGGAAGGCATCAAAGTGACCATTGAAAATAGTGGATTTCCTCTGGGATGTGTAAATTTGGAGGCTATGAGGGAGGCAGGTTGAGGACGAGGAACGAGAGCGAAGAGACATCAGTGGCTGGCTCGTCATACCGGACGTAGGTCGTTGGTGCAGGAGGGGAGAGTCGAGAAGTTCAGAGCCAGAGGGTCGCCGACAGCGATGAGGACAGGCAGGCTAAGAAGAACGGAAAGCAGGACAGAAGCGGAGTGTCACGCTTGTCGCGGCTGAACTCCAGACCGGCGATCGTTTATGAGAGTGCGCCCTCTGCGAGCATCACTGCCACACGACTCGGCCGTCTTTCGCAGTCTGGGTCGCCATCGA
This sequence comes from Mycena leptocephala, assembly GCA_029378395.1. NCBI lineage: Eukaryota > Fungi > Basidiomycota > Agaricomycetes > Agaricales > Mycenaceae > Mycena > Mycena leptocephala. The sequence continues at coordinate 47,786 of JARJLF010001300.1, read as the reverse complement.
CTGCGAGGCCGAACGCGCAGAGCAAGATATGGGGGCGAGTCTGTCGATCATTCACGTAGAAATCGCACGAAGATGCCGTTCACCTCTACGTACCGCTTGTTCGTCGCGTTCGGCTTGGCGGGTGGATGTGGCGTTAACGACCAAGGTACGCGATTGACCATCTCTGTAGGTCTAAGTCCCACTCAGGCTGGAATATATCAGCGCGCGGCGCAAATAAGGAGATTCCCCAGCAGCAGACTTACACCTGCACGCCAGCCTCCGGGTGCCGCGAGGACACTCAGCACACCCACGCGTCGAGTAAAGATTCCGACCCGAGATATCGGATGGGAGGAGAGGATTATACAGGACGAGGTACACGTTTTGGAGCTTCCAGCGCAGGTTGCGCGTACTTCCCTTCCCGCGGCGAGAAGCCAGCCAGCAATACGACCCGGATGCAGCCAAAATCAATATCCCTGGTGTTGGCGGGGCGGATCAGAGGCAAGTCGATCAAGCGAATTTGTAGTCGATGCAGACACAAATGGCGGTAACCGTCGCGTGTATCGAAGATCGCAGGAATAGAGCAAGATCACAGGATTTGAGAGCGAGAGTGTTGATTTCAATCCGCAGCCGCCGAAGACGTAGGCTACACATGCTGGATATCCGAGGCAGGAGTAGGTTCGCCCCAATGGGAGAAGCACATAAGCCGGGAGTACCGATTTGCAAGGCAATGGGCATGTATCACCGCCCGCGTCGGATGATGATGTCAGTGAGAAGCTCTTTGCGAATTGACGTCCGTGCATGGAAGAAGGAAACGAAGCGCCGGCGAGTGACTTGGGAGAACACGGGGCTTGGAGGAATCTGGCCAAGACTACCTGAAGCGATGGGCGGAGAAGACTCGAGGGGCGAAGGCGACGGCGAAAACGTGTACGAAGAAGACGAGGAGGGGTGGGATATTTCCCGATATGCGGAACGCGGTTCCGAGTGTGCGACATTCTCTTGCTGGGGGGTGAGCTGGAGAGGAGGGAGTTAGTTCTTGCTGCTGCGCCAGATGGGAACTCGGAAGATTGACTCCAATGGTTGTTGTCTCGGTGTTGGATCCTCGGCAGAGCGAAGAACGGAAATCGGGAAGTCAAGGCAAGATACTGACCCTTGTGTCTTATTTGCGTGGTCGTTTTCTGAGAGAGTTGAAAGCAACAGGGCAGACGTTATGGTGTCGGTCTGTGGGGTATATCTGACAAGTGGAAATATGGAGTTTGGAGTCAGGGAAGACTGCTCCATCGCAGTGACCTTTAGTGTAGGTGCCAATTGAAGTGAGATTCAGCATGATGCTCTGTTAGAGAGTCTGAGGGAGAGACTCGGAGTTTCTGGCACATAGGTGATGTTGGACTATTTGGTTAAGACGACTCGAAGCTGTCAAGGATAGCAGACACGAGGACGAGTCGAGGAGGTCAGAAACACGAGTGCGAGCAGCGGGTGAATGTAACCTGATTATGCAAGCCGTCTGCGCAGTGGGTTCCGAAATTTCGAAGGATAACCGAGATAGGCACTTGGAGATCGCGAGATCAGTCGTAACTCAGAGCTAAAAGAGTCACCCAGGGCAGATGACGGCGATTCCGAGGTCGGCAGCAATCAGGAAAGACAACCGCAAAAATCGAGATGAAAACACAGGAAGAGTTAGAGCCGGACTTTGAATTACTCACCGGCGATCATGATGTCATTGATGGCAAAACCCTTCTGCGTTTTGCTTCGGCAACTGCCAACTCTGCCTACGCCCTCTGAAATTGACGCGAGCCCGCGCCGAGGGCGACTCACCCAACATCCTCGATATTCTCGTCTACTACTCGATCCTCGGCCTCACAGACGTCGCCGTGCACACGGTTGGACACGTACTGTACTTATCTTGCATCACGCATCGCGCACTCACAGTTCACAGCTCAGGCGGTTAGCGCTGGGCGTGCTTTAACGGGTCTTTCTCGACTACACTCTGATATATGGGTGGACACCCGACACACCGCTGGGAGCGCTGGCATTGGAGGAACAATCGACACACACGCTGGCACGCTGCACCTAACCGACCCACCCTCGCCTGTAACTTTCGGAGATGCCTCGTTTACTTTCAGAGCGCCAACTTCAACTGTTGCACGCGTTGCGGCCGTCGACACCGGACACGACGGAAACAACGGCGGGGGCAGTCTCGAGGATGTATCAGATGCGGCAGCTCGACGCACGACAGATGCGGCTGGCACACATTGCTTAGATGCGGCACACTTGCCATCAATATGCCGCTGTTGCAAGAGGCACGCGGGAATCCCCGACCGCACACAGACCTCGTTGACAAGGCCCCCAGATTTGGAAAGCTGTGCTGATCGACTGGTTTGACCACCAGAATCGCGAACTTTCGTTTGGCTTCTTAGTTCGGGTTAAATCCCTCCAAGATTTTCCCTACCCTCCCATTTTCATAGATTCTCCACCATTCTGTCTCCTCAGAATATTTTATTCTATTCGGTGCATGTTACAGTGAATAAAACAACCTTGGTAGGTCGGCTCTGACATCAGTTCCAAAAATGGCCAACGAAACGATGATGTCATGAGAACTTTCTCTCCGCGTGCTGGTTTTGAAATCGCGACGACGACAAGGAAGATGTGAGAGCTGGCCAAGCTGAAGCCTCGGCAATGTGAGGCCATTTGGCGAAATGAAAGCCTCGCAATGACCGATTTTTCACTATGCCGTCCTGTTAATTGGTTAAAGATTTTGACAACCCCTTGAGGGGCCATCTCCAGACGGGCGCAACACCCGTCGATTCCACGGCTGTGCCTGTTACGGCACAGGCGGCAGTCCCTAAGGCGTTTCTCAGTAGTTGTTGGTGAAGAGTATAACGACTGTAAGACTGCGGTCCGCCTCCTTTTTGGGTCCGGCATCCGGCATTCAACATGGAAGCGGCAATAATTCCGATCGATCATTCTAAAGATAGCTGACCGGCTAAAAATGCCCTTTGTTCCCACCCCCATCTTTCCCTCCTGCCACGCCCACCATGCTCCCCTCAAAGCGCAGCCTTTTGTCTGCTGCCCTCGCTGCTGTACAATGCCTCTCTTGGGTCGCCGCTGAGGCTCATGCTGAAGACCCCGTGATCACCCCGGCCCCCACCCCCACCCAGGCCCTCGCGGCCCGCCAGGTCGCTGGTGGATCGGGAACCCCCATTCTCTCGACCATCACCTACCCATATACCGCCCTCCCGTCCCAGGTCTACCCCTTCGCCGTGCTCCGCGGTCCCCAGTTTGGCTACAACCAGTGCGGCGCCGCCAACGCCACCGCTACCGCCAACTGCCAGACGCTCGTCGTCAACAATGCCGCGAGTGCCCTTTTCAGTATACAATCAACCATTTCTCTTATCAAGAACAAAATCTAGAGCGACTTTTGTATTTGGGGCTCGCCCGATCCGAATGGTCAGATCGGCGACGTCGAGGCCAAGGTCGTTTCCTACTGTACCAACCCCCAGTGGGGAGGGCGCCCTATCCCTGCGGGCGGTATTCACGGTATCCAGGTGTGTCTCCACTCATTCTATTAGCTTTCCGCAAACCTTTTTTTCTTCTAGTTCATGAGGACCTCAGCATACATCCAGATTGTCGGCTTCATCGACAGCACCGCCCTCGGCCTCTCCCCGACCGACACCGGAGGCGAGCTCGACCCCCACGGTGCTGATCTCCAGGGAAATCCCCTCGGCGGCGTCGTCTACTCCCTCGACACCCACTTCTCCCCCGACGGTGGCAAAACGCCCGGCCAGGTGCACAACTGGAACCTCTTCGTCGGCAACGGCCTCTTCTGCTTCAAGGCGTGCTTCAACAGCATCACCTCCCCCGACTACTGCGAGAACCGCTACGACCTCGTCGGGTGCGACTACAACATGCCCAACGCGCTGCAGAACGACACCTACCTCGACTGCCAAGGCGACCTCCAGACGCCCGTGGGCACATATGTGACGAACGGCCAGACCTTGACCTGGTCGATGCCCGACCCGCTCACCACCTCTCCGCCCTACAACCCTGTCGTCCCCTCCAGCAGCGGCTGCACCACCTTCTCCTCGCAGCAGCTCTTTGCCAACCTCGGCGGTGTACGTCTCTTCCCTTCTCTCGCTGCAGTCTGCAATCTACGGCTGACTGACTCTCGTGCTGTAGGGCGCCTCTGGCTCTAGCGTGGCCCCCACCTCCCCCGGCGCCGGCTCCAACCCGACAGGCAGCGGCGGCGGCGCGGTCTCGGGCAGCAAGACCGGCTCGGGAGCGAATCCCAGCCAGACGGGCAGCAGCGGCGCGCTGCCCTCGGCTAACCTCCCCACGGGCAGCCTCCTCATCACCCTTGGCGGCTTCCTCGCTGGTGCTATGATGCTCTTCTAGGCACGGTGTCGTCTTCGAGCTGCGTATGATGGAATCCGGGGGCGGTGGTTGGTGGTTACTGGTGACGCTGCAGGGTGGTGATGGCAGCATGGATTTGATACGGACTTTACGGATATTATACCTCCTAGTACAGTCTACGTCTACGTTTTTTTTTTCAATTCTACGAAGAACACACACCAGGAAATGGTTTAGCAAAAAGAGTAGTGTGAATTTCGATCGAGTCCATCACCGGAGCTTGAGGTATCACGGAACAAGCATGGACTGCATGTAAAGAAACTTCCGAGCCAGGGCAGAGATCACTCCGGAAAAATGGAGGTTTCAGAGAGCCCTAAAACGTTTCTGAAACTTTTAGTATCAGCAACCGAATAAGTTTGGCCCGAAATAGCACCTGAAATGAAAGGTTTCTGGAGCACCGATATCGTTGCCAAAACGGGTCATTTCGGGAACAATTTATTCCCGAAATCTTCCGTCTCGGGAACGATATCCGCCTGCCCGAAATTGCTCCTGAAACGATTGGTTTCAGGAGCAGTGTCGGTCGAGCGTAAATGAATGCTTTCGGGTTGCCCGAAGCTGTTCCCGATAACAAAAGAATCGAACGGCTTCGGGAGGGCCGAAACAATAAGTTTCGGTTAGGGTTTCGGCAGTGCCGAAACGATAGCTGAAATGGATCATATCAGGCACCCCGAAACTCAGCGGCCGCTGAGCGGCTGCTCATCTGCCGCTGCCACAAATTCAGCTGCAGCCGAGCGGCAGTTCAAAAAAACTCAGCCCAGAGTTTAATGCAAAGTTCTAATAGGTGAATACAGCATTATAGCTTGCAACACCTCGCTCTGAGGACCTTCATAGCATCCTTGCTGTGCCAAAAATAATGATATTTGAGGTCGAGGATTGAATTGTCCGCCGAGATCGGACTTTCGGCCTTGGTGACGTAAGTGACGCGCAACCGCTTCTCAGCTCTTTTGTCTTCCTCCCTTGTGTCTTTTCTGTCTTTTGTGCTTACTGGGCCTGGCTTCGCGTTCTGAAAGTCACGCCGCGGCTGTGCATTCCTCTTTTAAGGGTCATTTGTGGCTGATCTTGGGCTGCGCTGCGCTACTGCCATACAGTAGCAAAGGATTCTCTGGCATTATTGACTCCTGCTTTCAGCGTCAAGGCTACATGACTCCCTAAAGGCTGAAATGCAATTACTCAAGGTCTCAACCTGCCCTGATTGTAGCATCGTCACTTTACTCACCTCAGCTAACTGAGCCGCAGTTTGTTTGTCTTGCCGCAATCCTTGTTAGCGCGGATATGGTTCCTAGTGCTGCAGTTGCACAACCACGGAGGGTTGCGCTCTTTCGATGCTTCTGGTAGTTTTTTCTCCCAGTAATTTGATCTGAACTTTGGGCGGTACTCCTATGCAAGCAACTTGCCGCGTCGCAGCAACCACTGGAGGCATCTATTCCAGACATAATTTTCTGGCTGCAGCGTGCTCGGCGGCCGCTTCAATATGCAAATTACCAACAGCAACAAAATGCGCTTCAATTTTTCCAGCCTCTGCTGCTCTTCTTTGGGCAGGTCGCCAGGAAGACGAGGCCGCTGCTCGTAATCTCGGTGTTCACTGCGGAACACGCCAAAGCTGTGCTCGTTTCACCAGGGTGAACCGTGCACAGCTGAAAGTGCTAGCCTTCCTTTCCACCCGAAGCGCGATATATATTTATTTTCCTGCCCGCTTACTTCCTGATGAATGCTTCGGGTCACTAAAAAAATCAGATTGGACTATCTTCAGAGACCCGAGGTGAGCATTCTCGTTTTCTCGACCATACCATGCTGCCTCAGTTTTTCCTTAGCTTTCGTAATACTGCTGCTATCAGGGTTCTAACCAGATGTCCCGCCATTCCAACGGCCGGCCAGTCTCGGTTCGCCAGCGTCTTGTATGTACGACCCCCTGGAATGGTGTGTGCTCCGTTGGCATCTCGTAGCTATATGTAAGGATAACCACCCGTACATTACTACTTGTTTGCCTTCGGTAAACTCGTTGTTCAGACATTTGGACCACGCGAGTATAATAAATCCCCCCCCCTGCTATCAGTGAGCATGCACCACTCATTTTGTCCTCGCGCGATGTCAAGTATCCACGTAACAGCACTACTTTCTTCGTTCAGCCGCACTGGGCTGATCTTGAGCTGGGTCCGAGTTATCTGCTCTCCGAAGTCATCTGCCTTCCCACTGAACTTGTCTCTGTGTTCTAGGAGACCGTTGACTTTTTCATGATCGAAATTTTGGTCCATGTACTCAGCGGTCACTTCGTGCGGCAAAATCTCGCCTCTACATCGCCGCAAATCCATTATCAGTATCTAGCAGCACTGTCGCCTATCTTCATCGTCGTCCGTGGGCTTTGATTTTGCCGGTGCTACATAGTCTACACAGTTCGCTTCTAGTCTGCGGCTTCTGCCCCCACGGATTCCACCAGCCCTTCTGCCGTGATTCTGTCGATAGCTGGTTCAGCTTAGTATCAAGTTACCTCTGGGTGCCATTTGTCTCGATAAGGCCGCGGCTTTTAGTTTGCGGCCTGGTTTCCGTCTGTACGTGAATTTGTCCCACAAAACCTCTGTGTACAAACTACTATAATCTCACGTTTGTTTGCCATCATTTTCTGCCTCAGATCTCGATGTCCGCTGATTCTTCATGTACCTAATATAACCTGATGCAACTCGAGGCTGCTTTTCGCAGCTCCGGTTACACTTTATTTTAATATCGACACCCTGCCGCACAGCCACCGCTCAGCGGACGCTTTCACTGTCATAGTTTCAGCTGCTGAAATAAAAGGGGTAAAACCCCGGGATTCAAACTACCCTTTCTTCTCTACTGTCCTAATAGTATCGCACGTTTTGTTCACGACTTCCATTGCGCAGTTTCATTCAGCCGTTATCGCTGCGGCTACAGCTGTCGTTCAACCTCAAGCGCCCATCTCTGCAGAAAGCGAGCGGGCTCGCGGAGCTCGCCCGCACACGACGAAGGCCGTTGAACGAATACAGGAAGGGCTGGGACCCACCTTGGGAGCGAGCGTTTCGTCTGTAGAAGACTCGTCAGGTGGCTGTGTCCCCAAATACCAAAATGGCCGATTGTTTGGCGCCAAATATCTATGCCGATACGGGGAGTCGCGGATTCCTTGCGGCCTCGACGCGTTTACCTCCACCGTATCGCGTCAATATCCTCTAAGCTCTGATTTTCCGGGTAGCATCAACACGTCGCTATTCCAATTATAATCGGTGAGCAAATTGGGATCTGCCAACCCCGGGTCACGAAAGGCGTTCCCAGTAAGCCATATTGCAGGCTTATAACAAAATGGGCCTTAACCCTGATGCCGGTCCTCTCAGGAGAGACGTAGTTATAGCAGATTTAATTGACAGAAGAACTAATTTGAATACAGTTGAATCTTTTCGAAATCCGAAGACGCGCGCCGACGCAGTGCGCGACCCGAAGGGGAGCACGCGGCGCGCATCAAGGATTGACAAAAAACGGTATCAAACGTTCGACGCAAGTCGTTTGTGGTACACTTCGAGTGTGCTGCGATGGTTTATATTCAATCGGTCACCCAACGCGATCGGTTTTTTATACGAAGCTAGGAAGTTAAATTCAGGGTACTCAAACCCAAATTCTTTCCATGCATCGCCCAGATCGTGCCAGAAGGGAGTCAAGTTAATATCATCCCAAACCGGATTATGGGTGAGATTGAGGACATGAATTTCAGGGCCACCCTCAGCAACCCCTCAGTGTCAACTGCTGGTTTAAGCGCATTAGGGCGTTCAGCCTTGTAATCTACTTCCGCGATAGCATCTCGAAGCCAGCGTGTTGGATACCCCCGCGCACTGAGACGAAGAGCGAAATCCTTACGGATATTCGCAAAGTCAGATTCCGAGGAACATATACGCACATAGCGTATAAGTTCGCCTTCAACCCAAGCACGCTTGGAGGCTAAGGAATGGTAGGAGTTCCATGGTATATAGAGGTACGCATTGAGCGCTTTCTGATAAACTTTCGTGGTTATCCGCATGTGCGGACGGAAGCCCGGTTTCAATGGGTCTTGCCCAAGTGAGACCGAAATATCTAGAAAGGGAAGGACGTGCTTGGATTGCGTCCATTCCATCCTCATTTTCGGATGCAAAGAACCGAAGCGCTCTTGGAATTTCAAGACATCTTCAAGGGAACCTTTGATAATAGCAAAGGCATCGTCAATGAAGCGCCGATAGAACAATATAGAGTCCTTGAATTCTTCAAGCGCAGGACCCTCGAAAGAGGCCAGGAATAGGTTTGCGTAAGTTGGGGCACAAGAGGTTTCCATAGCTGTACCTATGACCTGTCGAAATGTCTTATCCCCGAACCTGACATAGTTAAATTTGAGGATGAGTCGAAGGAGCAGAACAGTCAGCTCCTTCCGACCTCTAACTTTCAGATTTGCGGCCTCCCCAAGAGTGATGAACTCCATGAGCGAGGACCCGAGGATATCAGCGCTGCGAGCAATCCCATCATCCATAGGGATATTGGGGTACATCCCTACGACATCTCCAGTGACCAACCAAATATCATCCCCAGGCGGTAATTTCACCGATAAGATATCGTGACAGAAAGTTTTCGAATCGCGAAGTATCCAAGGGAATTGATCAAGGAGGGGTTTCAGTTGGTAATCAACCCAGACCGACGCGTTCGCGTAAAGCGTACCAAACGTAGGGACAATTGGACGGCCGGAAATGGGGAGTTTATGGATTTTGGGAAGGACTTTAAGCACCGGAACCTTGTTAAGCTCCTCAACACAGGGTTGATTGAGCCAGTCATGTTGCTGATTTGTGATAAATTTCCTCCCGTTAGCGGGGATATCACGTAGCGTCAACAATTGTATGACATGGTCCGGCGTAGCCTCCACGTAGGAGTCATTCACCAAAAGTTTCATACCCATATCGTGATACCACTCTGATGTAACAAGACAGCCGGAACAGCGATAACGCTGTTATCAGCTAAGAGTCCGAACAAAGTCTTGAGTTCTACGTGGTTGATATTGGGGCGAACACAAAGTGTTTGTCTACTCAACACCTCGACTTCGATCTGGTCCCTGAGCTTGGACAAAGCGGACTCGATCTTATCGATTAAAGGTGGACCTTCGGCGTCAGGATTAGGGACGTGAAAGCGCGGGACATAGCGTGGTTGTCCTCGCTCGGTGGTGTCACCGAAGTGTTTATTGCATTTACAGCTCTATCAACCCTTAGACGTAGACGACGTGAAAAGTCATCTAAAGCATTGAGGGTAGACTTAAGTCCCGTAGCTTTAGGCTTTGGGACGAATTTCTGATTGAACGCGAGAGTTTTCACTTGTTCGTGGCTCAGCGGGACTGATGTAAAGTTATGGAATCCTCGATTACGAATGCGAGTATCATAATACAACTCAGTCATCTTGCTGGTTACAAAAAGTGTGCGAGCGGCTGCATCAAAGAATTCCTTAGAGGAGGTATCAGGGCCGTGGTAATGAAACCGAGAGCCCGAGGGACTCACCCAAGAAGATACAATGTCAAGCTGGGGGCGTCTGGTCTCTAGTCGGAGTCGCTGTCCAGCGGCTCGACTGTCTGAACTTTGCGCTTCTTCCCTTGCTTTGGTTTGTCTACTTCGGTGCGGGCGGCAGCGTTGCTGCCTTCGCCGTCTCTGGCCTTAACCGTCTTCTTCGTCGTGGGGACTTTCGTGTCCAACTCCGAGGTCTCCGTCGCCTTCTTCGCCTTCTTCACCTTCGCCTTTCCGGTCGCAGAGGACGCGGGGGGGTTCGGTTTGCCGGGGCGGGTTTTGGAGGGAACGGACGTCTCGGTCGACGAGGACGCCGGCTGAAGCATCTTCAAAATCTTCTTCTCTAGCTCTAGGAGCAAGAAAGGGGAAGGGGGAAGTGTCAGCATAGAGTAGCGAAGTATGAGAGCGAGGGGGACACGTACTCTCATACTGTGCCCCAATTTTCTCGTCAATGATCTCCGCCACCGGCCTGGTGCCGTCCGCCATTTCTGCGTCAGCACGCGCAGTGTTCACTGCGTTAGCTTTCGCTTCTTTAGCTTGGGCTTCGCGTCTGAAAATGGCGACAAACTCGACCATGGCTGTTTCCAGCTCCGTGGTGAATGCCATCTTCAGGCGCGCGATGAGGGGGGCCCACACCGCGCCGTCGCCGCCCGTCGCGTCGGACATGATGGAAGCACCGATCGCAGTAAGTGCGACGGCGAACTCATCCCCAACGTTCGCGACCTTGGTCTGATCACGGATCGCGCAAACCTGAACCTCATACAGTGCAGACAGATATTTGGTGCACGAAACCGCAGCAGACGAGAGCTCTTTCTCAGCCAGTGCTTTAGCCGCAGTAACAACCAGGTCAGTCTCGATCCCAACGGCGAGTTTCATGACCTGGACGTAGGGCATTTTCACACTTTTAATTACCGCGGAAGGTACAAGGCCGGTACTAGAGCTCTCAGCGAACTTCTTTTGAGTCGCTAGGGCTCTCTGCAACGCCTCCTGGGCATTCTTGAAGCCACTAAGGCAACGCGAATGTTCTTCCACAAAGAAGTCAATTACAGAGGCTGGGGGCACCACACCAGCGGCCTCAATCTCAGAGAGAATACGAGACCACTGGTACGGCAATTGTGGGCCCGCAAGCGTGCCGGCCATGCTCTTGGCAGCGGCGAGGATCGGAATACGAGGTCTGGGTGACAACGGACCCGCCACCGGTAGTCTCGCTTACGCTTATGAGCGTGATGCTTAGCACCACTCTTGTTGAAGGGAAGGCCATTCGGGAGCGTCTTGGATGTAGACATCGGCGTCGTGACGTGGCAAAAGAAATTGTCGTGTCGAGCGACTAGGAGCGTGCAAACAAGGGCTGAACGGTGATAAGAGACGACGCGGTGAAGGAATGAATGCAAAGATGTCGAATTGTCGAGTTGTCGAAAGGTCGAGGAGTCGGAAACGACGGAAGCAGAGATTCGGGGCGGCTCGTGGCAAAAGGGCGAAAACGGGGGGGAAAAGCGAGCGGGCGAGCGCTGCGAGCCCGCACATGAGCGGAAACGCGCCAACAAACCGCCGGTTTTGGTAGGGGAACTATCCACCTGATGAGTCACTGCATCATGTCTGCATTGTGTCTGCATGTGACGAAACGTTCTTGCGCACACCCAACAACGTCGTGGTCCCCGCCCCGTTTCAACGAACGACTTCCCGTACATCAACCTCTTCTGCGACAGGCTGCTTCGCTCCCTGATCGCAGGGCTCGCCTGGCTCTGCCTACGCCATCTCCGCAGACTTAATTAATAAGCCTAGATTTCATTCAAATCGGCACCGGGTGTGACGCGTGACCCAAAAAAACCATTTCGACATTTCGACAACGGCCAATATTTGGCATGACATTAGCGAAATTTTCGACATCGGAACGAAATTTTGGGGTTTTTGAGCCCTGCGTGACACTAGGGAGGTTCAACAATCGCCAGCGTGACGCGTGACCCCTGCCAAATTTCGCTATCGACAGGGGGGTGCGTGACGCGTGACTGTTGATTTGAACGAAATACTACAGTACCAGCATGCGGTCGTCTGCCTCGCAGGGCCCAGGGCCCAGGAAGTTGGAACATTCAAAGTGATCATAGTGTAGATCAATCGTGGATTTACATGCCAGTTTTATCGGCGACAAGCACTTTGATCGCTATTCGCCTATATCCGCCTGTGCATGTAGCTTGGAATTTTTTCTAGCATTTTGTCGGTCCCTCAATGCCTGGCCTGTTTTTAGTTGCTGCGGGCAACAACAAATTTCGCAGGTCGACTCTACATTTGTACCGGAATTTTCGTCTACGGCTGCTAATAATAGATGGCAGACAGACCCACGCACCTAATATGTACCTCGGTAGACTTCAATCAGTTTTCAGTCGTTTCGCTGGGTGACAGAGACAAGAACAAAAGAACTCAAAATTCTTCGGTCTACTTGTATACTGTTGTCAAACTGTTCTACTTTATCATTATCTAGGCTGTGGAGTACCATGTGAACAGTTGCTGGTTTGATTTTTAATCTAAATCAGCGGCAGAAGCTACCGCTGCAGAAGTACATCACCCGCAAAAACAGAATTCCCTTGGCAGGCATCGCGCCGTCTGGTGGTGTCGGATTCGTATGCTGGGTGAGAGGGTTTTTCCTGCCGCATTATATGTTTGATTCCTCAGTCACACCGTTCCTGAGAACGAACACGTTGTCGTGATGTGTTTAGTCTCTGAGAACAAATGTGCTGGGTCATGTGCAGTCAACCATCAGATCAAAAGATCCTTCGTGGCACTCGACTTCCACCTTGCTCCCACCTTGATCAATGCTTTTCTCGCTGCTTTTGAGAATAGCCAACCTGGATCTCTGGGATTTCATTTGCCGCAGTCTGAACTCTGGACCTACTGGAGAACTGAATGGTCAGACTCCTGTGCGTCGGGTCGATTATAAAGACTCCCATGAACTCTCCGAAGGAACTCCGCCTCCATTTTCAGCTTCTCAAGGCTATGACTTTCACTCAGGATCTACATCCATTCGTCGGCTGGGCGACGACACGTCCAAGCCTGCAACCAGGACTGAGCGGATCCACTTCTCCCTCCTCCTCCTTCTCCAGGGGTATCTCTAGGATCTGAAGAGATTGTTGGTCGCCTCCGATCTTCATTGGATCTTCTCATTCCCTGGCAACCGTGATATCAGCCGCGGACTGACCAGCGTCGATGGTATATAAAAATAGCAACAGGCTATAAACCGTGCATCTTCGCTGACTGATAGCGTCTCTGTTCCTTCCCCACTCCTAGCCTCTATGTACCGTTCCAAATTTCCTTCTCTCCACGTTGACAATAACAGCATTGCGAGTTCTACGCAGGACGAGGACTCTGCAGACACTCTCCTTGATTCCGCTATCACTTTGCTGCAAATGCCAAGTGAAGGTAACGGTAATTATTTGTATATGTAGTATGTTGCTAACGTTGTTGCTCTGCAGCACCGAAGCGATCGTGGTTCACCACCTCCCGCACCCTGCGTCTATCATCGTTGATTCTCCACTCGGCCTTGGTCACGATACACTTGGCTCTCGTTGGAATTTGGGCCGGAGGATTAGAACATCGATTTACTGTCGCTCTAGAACATCAGAAGCTCGTCTCTTTCCTCATTAGTGCAACCATGACGGCGTTCGGAACCGTGTGTACTTCCATATCTGTTCGGATTTGGCGAGACATTTTAAATTATATTACAGATATATTCTGCGCTGCTGGTGTTCGCGACACAGACACTTTCCATGAGACGGAGTCTACAAATGGATCAAATGTTGACGGCTACTCATGACAACGCCGCTGCATGGGCGGGAGTCGGTGCAGCAATTTCGCATCTGTGCCTGCAGAAGACGGTTCTTGCCCGTGCATCGATGATCGGGGTCCTCACTGCCGCGTTGTATCTTACGACTATTTTGGGCCTTCACATCACCGCCTCCTCACTTTTTTCTTTGGTGTCAGTCGACTCAACCCGCTCGTTTGGCGCCCCAACCCACGGCTTACCAAGTGTCTCCGATCTCTCTGATACGTAGGCTGATCCATTCAATCTAGCAATCGACATTAATATCGTCTCGTAAAGCGGAGACATGGAGGCATATGCTGCCGGATCTTTGTACTTTCTCCCATCTATCTTCGATAGTGCAACAAGCCTAGGATTACATGAAGGAACATTGTATGATGTGCTGAACATCGATGCAGTACCAGGCAATGCTATCGTGAATGCCTCAGGCTTCAACGTCACTTGTGGTTACATGGTGGACATTTCCGAGCTCCAATCCTCCGGCTCGGATTTCTGGACAGTCATAGGGTACCCTGAATTTTACATCCCTGCGACTCGTAAGTAAGATCCGGCAGCTGGAATGGAGGAATTCCTAATCCCCTTATAGAACCAGGCATTATTTCGAGAGTGCTGGGTTCTCAGTTTGACACCTTCATCTTTCTTTACAGCACCATTCCGATCGTAGATTCCAGTTTCAAAACCGGACCCCTGGTCAATCTTAGTCCACCGATGGATACGTCCGTTTCCTCCATCCAACTAATTCAATGCTCTCTGTCTCTGGTCAACCAAACGGCAACTGTGGATGCCCAATCCCGGCAACTACAGGCACTGGGACCGGATTTCAAAAAAACTGAGTCGACTTGGGTGCCCTACGTGAGCCCACTGGACAATGTGGCAAACAACGGGAATCCTTTTATAGACTCAGTTCGTTATTCACTCCCATTCTCGTGCTCTGCTGACTGCACCAGTGGGCGACATGGTACAATGTGATGCCCAGCTCTGACTTTCCGCTTGCCTGGGGTTATTCTTCTGTGATGACCTCTGCGGCAGACATGTAAGTGCGCCACGGTTTTTAGATATATCCAATAGCGTGATTGCAAATCCCCAGATATTTAATCCAGAAACTGAATTTGCCTGCGGCGAATCACAACAGTACACTCAATGTGACACTCCATGAAGTCGAAAATGCCCTATCAATCATTGTTGCCTCTATCTTTTGGACATGTAAGCATAAAGGATTGCGAAATTATCAACTTCTAGATTCAAATCCCAGTGGGTCATATCCCTCCGACACACATAGCTGGCGCGGGCATCTTTGAAAACTTCCTAAATGGTACCATCTCGGACTCCCTTTCCGACGTTCCGAAATCGCCGATTATACTCCAAGGGAATGCCATTGTCACAGAAATATTCACACAAGCACGGTTGGAGGTGCGCATACCAACTGCCGGCGTGATGTTCAGGAGCTGACCGTCCCGAAATAGCTGAGCATAATCGCGGTGCGTAGTCAACAACCCCGCCCATTATCCTTCAGGCTAATGCGTCTCAGGTCTCGGCGGGCCTTGCGATATCCACGACTTTAATGCTGCTGGCCTTACCATCTCTGTTGTTCCACCGGGGCTCAGATGACAGGGATCTATCGGTCGATGGAACAGGAATCCTGCACGCAATCTGGTTGTATCGCAATCACCCGGAGCTTGACACACTGCTGGACCAAGTGGAGCATCCAACCGATGATAACCTGCGTGCTGCCGCGCTGGTGCAGACAAGATTGGTTGGCGAACGGGTTCAGAAGGAGAGGAACAGCCAATCATTTTAGGCAGCTTGGGGAGCCGGCAGCTGCCTGCAGCATGCGAATCAAAACCTGTGGCAAAAATCCTGGACGATGTTGTCACGTAACTAGGCTCATCTATCTCACTGCAACGAGGTCGGCCGTCGCTCAGCGGCCGCTCTCGGCTACTTGTTGATTCATTACGCTACCATTTGCAAGGTTCTCAAGCTCTCTGGTTGCGACTGTCCCAGCTGTTGGAGTCTGAGCCGAGACTCGTTTAGAACAGATCAGATTTACGTACATACACGCATGTACCTCATGTTTCCCATCAATTGTTGCTTATCTTTGTACTCTGTCGTCTCGTCGTTTCGACTCTACTTGTTTCCTGGTATTCAGTCTTCTATACCAGCTAAGTATGGAGATGGACATCGGTGCCCTGAGCGTTTAATTTTGATTTGCTCCTAGTCAGTCTAGATCAGCCAAGTTCTGATTCTTGGTCTTTCCTTCATTTCTCAATGATACTCCGGAGCTGCTATTAGGCTGCTCTGTAACTCCGCTTTCAGCTGCGCGCGCCGTTGCAGAAGTTTTATCACACGGCTGTGACATGATTTTTGATGTCTTTTAGAACGATACGGCATTAAAATCGGGAACAAAGTTCGGTTCGACTGAAAGAATCGCTCTTTGCGCAACAGACATCGATATATGTTCATAAATAACTACCTCCATTATGTAAGGAGGCAAGTCAGATTCTGAGTCAAATCAAAACGTGATTGAGAAAAGTGCCGCTGTCTCCAGGCTGTATCATCCAAAGAAATACCAATGCTGCCGAATTGTTGAACAACTCTCAGAGACATGTTGAGTTTCGGTTGTGCACACTGCAGACCTAACTTTGAAAATGACGTTGAAATGCCAACGACACACACAGCAGTCTGCCAGTCTCTTGGCAGTCTCCAGTACATAGTCCGAGACAAACAGCGGCAAAGATCAGGGGTAGAAAAAATGAGCTTCCGAAAAGTCACGAACAGAGAGGTCTTGGAAAATGCAAACAAAAAAGTACAGAAGTTCCATTGAGTCGCGGATAATGCCATACACCAGTTGAAAGCATGTTTTCTCTTCCAAGAACAGCGGTGGCTGTGTTCGCAGCCGCGTCAGTGTCATCTTCATCGGACATGGAGGTTGCATTGCAGCAGCCTACCAACCGGATTGACAGCGCGGGAAGTTGAAAAGTGGTGGCACCGCTGTGTCTTCCTTGAGGCTTGTCTAAGAACAAGGTGGATCAGCAACGAAAGGGACAAAACAGAGAAGATTACATAATTAAAGGTGCATGAAGGGGACGAAGGTATTAGGCAAGTAAGATCGAGATTGAGGGACACGAGGGAAAGGGATCAAGGAAGAATGTTGACGAAAAGACAAAGAAGAAAAAATGTACCCTCGCCATCTCCCACAACATCGGCATTGGCTACGCTCGAATCCAGCCTGTCTACGAAAGCCAAAGAGAGGAAGGAGTTGGAGTAGAAAGAAGCGGTGGGTGATGGTGAATAGCAGAGAGGAAATAAAATGAACATGTCGTCCTCTGAGATATTCATCACCCAGGGTCCTTGTCATCATTCCCTGGTTGCTTCTCCTTCGGCGCGGGTGTGGTCGTCGTGGTGGCCTTGGTCGGATTCCTGCCCTGAGCAACCTGCTGCGCTGTCATCGCGCGCTCACAAATGGTGCAACGGCAGTGGTAGTGACCAGCTCGTCTTTCAGTAAGAAGTTATCACACGTTAAAGAATCCTTACAGCTCTTATTGCCCTCCAAGCTGTACCCAGTGATCGTCTCAGGGACATATGGAATCGGCCTACGCAGGCGCGGCAGGTTAAGCACAGGATCCACCGCAATGGTCGGCTACCTCGTTCTTTCTCGCTCATTGGCGTCCGCATGCAGCTTGTCCTTGCATTGCTCGGCGGGCTCAGTGTTGTCCCTAGCGTCGATGTGTAGCTCGTGTGCAGCGCCCCACGGCCGAGTCATCGCTCCCCTCTGTGTGATGCCGCCGTTCTATGTCCCGCTTCTTCTCCCGCTCTGTCACAAGCTCGCGCTCGTGCCGCTCTTGCTCCTGCTCCAGCGCATTCCTCCTCGTCTCGCTCCAATCAATCCCATCAAACCACAGCACCTCCTCGCGCGCCTGCTGCATCACATCGACCAGCGTCATCCACGCCGCATGCATCGTCGGGTCAAGTGGCTGTGGTCCCCGGCACTGGGAATGTCGGCGCCCGCGAGGGAAAGGAGCCCCGCGTCCGCCACGTCCAAAGCAGACTCGACGCCGCACAACGTTCTTGAACGCGGGGAGAAGTACCATGCACACGGTGCGTGACTTCAGCAAAGACGTACGTGGGCGGTGTAGGCACGCCCGGGCCTGGGGGGTGCAGAGGTAGGTGTGACAGTGACGACGGCGTTTGCGTACGGATGGTCTTTCGTGCGGAGAGGGTGGAAGGTGGGGTCCACGCTTTCCATCCCCACAAACCACTCCGAAAAGAGAAAAAATAAAGGATCGTCCCTCCGTATCAAAGACCGCAACGAAGGTGAAAGCGAAAGGGACGTAGAGCAGACTCGAAATCAACAAAGACGGGCCTCCCCACTCCTGGCCCCGCACTCCCTCCTCAAACCACTTCAAAACGCAATCAAAAAATAGAATAAAAGAAATGAAAAAATTATCCGCTCCTATTATGAAAGACGTCGATAAACACAGAAAAAGCGACGCGGGAGCGTAAAGAAGCAGAAGCATCACGGGTGAGCGAGTCTTGCTCCAGAAGTCCCTCTCAAATAAAACCCCCAAAACGGGAACACGCAAAACCACACCGGAAGAACGAACGAAAAAAAAATCCACACAACAAACAAGAAACATAACTCACCAGCCCACCCCAAGCGGGACACGCACACATCACCACCTCGAGCTCGCGCGCAGCAGCATACATGAGGTGTTCTTGATACGGGATGTACCCGTGCGGTGCTGGTGTTTGTATGCCTTTGGGTTTCTGTTCTTGGGGAGAGTGCGTTTTGACGCGAGTGCGCAGAGTATGGGTGAGGTAGAGCAGACAGCGGGACATCCCACGTCGACGGGAGCGGCAACGATGTGCAGGTGGTACGTCGCTATTAATCTGCAAACGGAAAAATATATGAGTTATCGTGTACGGTGTATGAAAGGCCCAGGAGACAGAGGAAAACGGAAAGAATAGAAAGAAAGAACATATGACTATGGTGTCTCCCACGCCGCGCCAAAGGCCCGAGGCCAAAAATGAGAAGAAATCATATCAAGACGCCGA
This sequence comes from Mycena leptocephala, assembly GCA_029378395.1. Classification (NCBI taxonomy): domain Eukaryota; kingdom Fungi; phylum Basidiomycota; class Agaricomycetes; order Agaricales; family Mycenaceae; genus Mycena; species Mycena leptocephala. The sequence goes on along the minus strand of JARJLF010001300.1, from coordinate 29,030 downwards.
AAGGAGGCCCTTCATACGAGACAGAATGCATGAATCAGAGAAGAAATGAAGTGGGAAAATGCGATGCGAAGACTCCCGACGCACAAAGGGCACAACAGGATAGCACAGCAGCCCCGAAAATGGGCGCTGTGCCAATGCTGTAAACAGGCCTAGTGCAAGCAGTTGCGACGCCCAATATCACAAGAAAAACAAAGCTACTCGAAAAGCAGCGTCAAATGGCGCGACAACATCATAAAAAAAGGACATGGTAAAAAAGGGATATAGAAAAGGGTGCAATACAGCGGCTGAAAGGAAGAGATCCTGCGCCGTCTGATGCAAGCGAAAATTCCAAGCCACCGAAAAATGTGGAGCCAGCAGTCGCAAAACAGCGCGCCAAAAGGTGCCAAAAACATCGATCCGGGTCGAAACCTGCTCCATGAAGAGTAGGGAAAGCATAATCGTCTCAAGCACACCAAAAAATCCGACCAAAAGAAGAGTGAAAGGAGACTAACGGATGCAAACGTATCGTATACACTGCGTTCTGACCCCTGTAGGCACACCCTGTGTCTACTGCCATAGACAACATGTAGGCAAACCTGTTCGCCTACATATGCCTGCAGCATGTAGACACTCTTGGTGTACGTGAGTCTACATTGATCTAGTATGCCTACGTTGGTCTACAGCAGTAGGCCCATGTAGAAGAACGTGGTGGGATGCAGATTTTTCAAGTTTGGAACGAATCATTTTACAGCCGATGTCAGTACCGAGGGCGCGGATCGAAAATTTTCTGTTTTGGGATGTTTCCAAAGAATTCGCTATATCTCTATCAGTTCTTCACCGATTCACATAAAAACTAAATAGATCTACTCAGCTAATTGATGCACAATTAGTGATAGAGAGGAAGTTGCGAAAATATTACGTATTAGGTAATTTCTGTTTTGGGGCTGTATATTGCTCCGAATTTGGACTTGTACGATATAATGGCCATTGGCCGCTGCCAAGAAGTGGAAACATCGCCGCTGACGTAGCAGTCCCACACTGTACCGCGTTTGCGCACTTGTATTCGTGTTCGAGAAAAGGAATGGTTGCCGTGGCCAAGCCGGCCATGCGCGTCGAATCAACCCAAGGATTTCACGGTTGGTGTTCGTGATACCCGGCCGAATTCAAGTTGAGGTTGCGTTGATGCTACATCGCGCGTTCGACAAATCACATTACTTTATTGTGCTGCGCCGGAAAGGATTACCCAACATTACTCGCCGTGAAGCTTGAGGCCTTGAGGCTGAGCGGCCGCTGAATTACGGTGGCTGTGCAGTGTGCACCAGGTGTCCGAGATATCGAACGGTGTTGCTGTCTTGTCCACTTGCTGTCTTGTCCACTGCGGGGGTTTCCGCCGTGTACCCGTGTGAGTCACAGCGGCTTATTTGATACAACCGCTGCAACTCACACATTTGTCTAAGTTAGCTCTGTCCCAACTCTGTCCTGCCTTGACTATCCATATACCTAGCCTCAATCTCCTTCACCCCACTTCCGATCTCTCAATGGTTTGAGATTTGGACGTCCTTTGTTAGACTACAGCTAGAGGCAACAACCTCTCTAGTCGCTGGTAGCCAAGCACAAGACTCAGGGCTCGAAGACGAAGCCCCTACCACTAAGCCAAAAGTACACTCAGATTGCAACTAATTTAGCAGCTCCTCTTAAGTTCCGGTCGGTAAATACCACATTCGGGACTTAAGTTTCACTAGATCTTAAGTTCTACCAAACAGCCTGTATAATGCCAAATATCATCCCTAGGGTCCCCTCAGCTTGAACTTAAGTTCGCGGATCTTGAGTTCCTGTAAGACTTAAGTTCACCCAGGACTTCAGTCAGAAATTGTAATCAGTTCATATAAAAAAGCATATCTAAACAATTCGAGGACTTGAGTTTTAACATAAGTTCTGGCGACGCACTTCAACTCCGGCGACTTAAGTTCCGGCGCAACTTAAGTCCCCGCGCAACTTAAGCTCTAGAACTTGAGATCTACGAACTTAAGCTCTAGAACTTTGAGATCCACGAACTCAAGCTTTACGCAGACTCAAGAACTTCAGATCTACCAAAAACTTCAGTGCCGTATCGCATATCCAAAACGAGTAATTTCGTACCCATTCGCACGCCGCCTCTTGGGGGGTTTCACCGGACTCTTCGGGACGAGGATGTACTCGTAGCTAAGATTTATTAGCAGCGTTGACGTTCATAGAGACCTCAAAACTTACCTAGGTTTAATCTTGGGGTTGCCAGCTACAGCCGCGGCCTTCATCTCACGTTCTAACTTGGCCTCCTGTAGATTCAACTCAGACTAACAGATCAGACACCTGAATTAAACTTTACCTCGGGCGTTTTGCGTGTTCTCGCGGTGCGCCGGACCTCACCCCCGCCAGATTCTTGGGCTGCGTCCTCTGGGACAAGTTGACGATCGGCCTTTCTTTTCGGCCCACGCTTCTTTGGTGCAACTACTCTGCCCTCATTTTCACGACGTGGGGGCGGCGATGCAGGAGGCGGTGGAGGCGGCGGCGGAGGAGGAGCCGCTGACAAAGAAGGCGGAAGCGGAGGTAATTCACGATGCGGGGGTGGCGATTCAGGCCGAGGGGGCGGCGACTCAGGCCGAGGGGGCGGCGACTCAGGCCGAGGGGGCGGTGATTCAGGCCGAGGGGGCGGCGAGTCAAACCGAAAAGGTGGCGACTCAGGGCGAGGCGGTGGTGATTCAGGCCGAGCGGGTGGTGACTCAGGGCGAGGGGATGGAGGAGCAGGCGGAGTGGGTGGCGGAGTGGGCGACGAAACACGATCCAGTTTGCGGAAAAAACCCAAAGTCCCCGTGCCAGCGACCGACGCCAGCGCAGCAGCCAACTTGTACAGTTCCGTGTGGCTTAGCTCAGCCAACCCGGCCACGGTGAACCCAAGTTTAAACTTGGCAGTGTCGTAGTATTCGTCGGGCTCGCTGGCAATTGCAGGCCACGGTATGTCTTGCGTCCCAAACACAGCTTCTACCGTGTCCATGAAGTTAGTATAAGTATTTATTGTAACAATTGAAACCACGTACCATACGATTCGGTTAAGAAACTTCTCACTGTCTGCGCCAGCGTCTTCGGGGTGATATCATCCAGGGCGTCAACAGTAAGAGAAAAAACAGGGGGGGTGTCCATCACCGACAATTGAACAGTTGCCAAATAATCTACAGCGCGTCAGATCACATCATGCCATTGATTGTCTGCCTTACCTTTAAGAGGCTTCTCCGCCCATGCATACATGGCGTTGATGTTTTCTTTAACGAGTTTGTCGTACGTCTTCTCGAAGGCTTGGGGTACATGAATGCCATTGGGAACCGCCTCGACCCTCCTCGAATGGTGAGCCGTATGCCAGGCATCACAAATAAATAAAAACTTACCACTCAAAGGTGAGCTTCTCGTCCGTGGACAGCCAACCCATTAGCACGGTTGCCACGAAAGGGCGGAACTTGCAGCTGGCGTGCAGCTGGTCAACCATCTGCTGGAAGCCGCTTGCCACCAGCTTTTGACGCCTGATCAAGTGTTAGTGACCAAGAATGTACCTTTTAGTAGAAACGACTTACTGTTCCCAGTCGACGTCGTCGTCGGCCATCACGGCGGCCTCCCATGCAGCTTGATCTTCCTTCGCCCACAAAAGAGCTTCAGCTTGGCGAAACTTGCCACCGGCGTTTATGTTGCCGGGCAAGGTCTTCGAATATTCCTGAATGTTGTCGTGCCGCTGAGCACGAAACTCGTCGCGGCCACTCTTGGCGGCGATACTGGCGAGCTTCGCCAACGCGGGGGCTTCTTGAACGGAATCCCTATCATCGGCCTCTTCTTTCGGTGTCTTCGTCTTGAGCTTCGACTTTTGGGCCGCCCGCTTGTTACTTATAACTTTATGAATTGCCTTTACTCGGATCAGCGACCCAGTTAACACTCAGCCAAGCAAGAGCTCACCGATCGCCACCCCGTCATGGTGTATCCGCGCAAGAGACCTACGCATCCACCCTGATCTTCCTCCTCCTCGTCCGAGGAGCTATCGTCATCTTGAGGACGCGTCTTCTTGCTCTTGGCCCGCTGTTTACGTTTCCAGGCCACGATGAGCGCCGGCAGTTGGGCTTCCTCGTCCCGATCCGTGAGCTGTGCGGTGTGCTGGAATGCTTTGGCATTGAAGGCATTGTCCTTCACCTGGTCGTAAAGGTCAGCTGCGGACTTTCCTGTCAGGTTCGGCAGATCCACACCACGGACCCCGACATCGAGGATCCAGCTATGCTGGTATTCATTGAGTCGAGGGACCGCGGTTTCTTCGCCTTTGGTGGTGGCAACATTCGCCAGCTCTGGGAATGGCATAATGTCGGGGACATCGTCGGGGTTGTAAGTCTTGAACATTTCTTTAGGTTTGGCGGCCTTCTTCTCTCGTGGCATCGTTGCGTGTCAGTGGTGGAGGTAAGAAGAAAGCTCTGGAATGGTTTAAGTCAAGGGCTAAATCCACTTGTAGGAACTGCCACCGACCAACAAACAAAACCGTGCGCAGGCTCAAATAGCACTCATCACTTGAGATGTGCATTGTCGCAAATGGTGGACACCCAATTTGGAAAATATTCACGGACTTGAAAAGGAAACACTCAAGTGTTCAGCCACCAAAGCGACATGGACAATGAATTCAATTGGAGGACCAAAGCGGTGTAATTCCTAAATACAGCAAGGCTGAGCATTATTTATGTCACTCAACTCGCGCGCAAGAGAAAAATAGATAAAACTTACCCTGTTCACCACATTCATGACCTCGCCCCAAGAAACCCGTCGTCTCTTCGGCGAGTTGAATCGCCCCGACTTCAAAACGAATGTCCGCCATCGCGCTATTCTGCGCAAAGCCCTCGAGCTCTTCCCTGCAGCAGACCTTGAGGTGATCTTCAACCGGCCAATAAAAATGCGCGTTACAATGGGGTCAGCATTCGCCATCAACCAGTTGGGCAGAATCCACACGCACTATGTCCGTACCAAAATATTTGCCACCAACCACACTGACATCCCGCCAGGTCCAAAACGACCGCCTTGTATCCCGACAGACCCCCATTCCCGATGCCGCGGCCCGACAAGCTCTGCGTGCGTATCGCGACGCGTATGACAGGTACTTCATGAAGAAGGGCAATGAGTACCGCATCTGTGATGCCCAGGCCAAGTCTGAGCTGCAGGCTGCAGAACAGGCCTGGCACGATTGGGTCGTACCCTATCTCGCAGCTCGCAGCACCACCAGCTGTCCCGACTGGGCTTTGCAGCCACTTCCCGGACTTCAAAGAGTACGCATCCCACGTGCACGCGCAGCCGAACCACAAGCTGTCATGGGTGCGGGTCGTGCCTCAACCAGTCTCCCCACACCTCCACCCAGCTATCCCATCCATTCACCCGGCTCTCCTGCCCATGTCCGATTTGGCACGCGCCTCCGTCCGATTGATCTTTCCGACAACAGCAGCAAGGCCCTGCGTGCTCCCAAAACTCCTAAAAAACACAAGTTCTTGGGGGTTATTGACATCGAGGAGGAGGAGGAGGAGGATGTCTTGCGTCCACGTAAAAGGCAGAGGTTCTTGGGTATAGTCGACTTAACAAATTGACTGAAAAACACACGTAGTTAGCATTTCCGAGTAGCGTAGCGCTGAATATATTTACCTACTGACATCCTTGAATCATCTTGATGCTCACAGTGGAAGTGTTGGTAGTGTTCGTAGCCCCAAAAAATTGACTCGTCCAATAATCACAAAATAATCGCAAGTCGGATTTCTGTATGTAGAGTGCCCGTTTAACTACGAAAAAAATTACAATTCAAGTAATTAAATAAACCGGAACACTGGTAGAGTATGAAAATGGCCGTGGAGAAAGAAATGAGTACAGTAGGGAGAGCGGTGCCGACATGAGAGTCTGGCGGGGCTGACATGAAAGTCGAGCCCATGAACGGTGTAGGCTGACATGAAGTCGAGCCCACCAGCTTGATGTCGGTCCTTGGCCGGCTTGAGTTGAGGAGAGGCGGCACGAGCGTATGGGTGAAACGAGTGGGCGGGGAGTAGGTGGTCAAGAGTTGTTTGGCGGTGTTAACATCCAAGGATCAACACAGCTTTGTATTGATTTCGTCTCACCTTGGTCTCACCTCACAACTCCCCATCTCCTCTCCTCACACACCGTCTCGGGGATCCTGACTACAGGTCGGATTGTTGACTTGGATCTTAGACTTCACGTCAGATCCTCTGAATCTAGACTTCACGTCAGATTTTCTCTTGGACTACAGCTATGGTATTCACCTCGACGTTTGGTGGATTTTTGGGTGAAATGTCCTTCGATTTGCTCAGGAATCGGGATCCAACGAGTGCACTGGGGTCCTTCGACGGGAAAGTCGCGGCTTTAGCTCAAATAGGTGGGGAGCACTACTTCATTACCACCAACGTGGACTATGTACCCTCAGTGCCTTCTCTTCAGCTCCCTCACGCACTTTTCCTTCGGTCCGATATGCGGTATGGGACGGATGACCCCACGCTTTGGCCCCAGGAATGGACGCAACGCTACTGTCATTTGCCCGCTATCGCCAGGAAGGGCACGCGTCCGGAGCTTGACATAATGTGGTGGGACCCGTCGACGTCGGATTTCGTAGTCGGGAGTGCGGTCACTCGAGGGTTGGGCAGGCTCAGATCAACGCGGCTTGCCAAATTTATTCCCCCCATCAACGAGCTTGTTGCGCGGTGCAAAGAACTTGGGCGGACATCGCGAGCTCCCATCTCTCCCCTTTTCGGACAACTCATCCAAAACATCCTCATGTGGACTGAGCAGCTGCAGTCTCTGCCAACTCCATACTCCAAGATGGTCTTCGCCATCACCTCGCTTCAACGCGCGTTCCTCGAACTCAATGCGCTGTACAATTACATTACAGTTTATAAGCCGCGGATTGATAATTTCTTGACCAGCCCACCGGCAAATACCCCTGTCGCGCAATGCATCGGCGCGTTCACGGCAGTTCCATCGGTCGCACAGCAACTGTGGTCTGCTCGTCTGCCGTATTGGTTTTTGCGACCAACGTTCGTCTTCGACACCGAAAATATCTTGAAAGTCGTCCCGTTATTGGAACCGAGCTTCATTATCCCCGATGCCCTTGGCGATGGAGCCCCGCCAATTGTATACAGCGGTAACCATACCATCGAAAAAATAGAAGCAATTCATCGGGCTGCCATTCAGGTCCCTTGGTATCGCGACCCATTCGCTACCTCCGACACTCGCGCCCGCTCGGTATCCCCTCCGCCTGTCGCTCAGCTGGGTGCGCCAAGTGCAGTTGCAAGCAGCTCCCGTCCAGTCGAACGGTCAAACAACCAGCAACCGTGTTTCAAGCCATGTATGTACTTCTGTAGCGACGAACGATACACCACTGACTTATATGACTACAGATCCTTCTAAAGTGCCTGGGAAAGCACCGCCCAAGAGCGCCACGAAGATCGAGCGGGACAAGTTCAGTCCTTTATCAATTGAAGCAATGCCGCCATCCATCGTCGCCTGGGCCGAGGCACTGGCGCAGGTGGATCGGTCAGTAGCCCTCATCACATCTAATCCGGCCGACAGACGCTATGTCCTCCCTGAACCCGCGTTGCCTGTGAACACGTCGTCCGAGCGGTGATACGGCCCACGAAATGTGAAGGCTGAATCTCACGATTTTTGCGATTTCTAAGGCTTAAGCCTAGCCCAGAGATTGGCAGAGATTGTGTCCCTAGGGCCTGTACGACAGCCCTAGGGCACCTGTTCTGGTGATACTAAAGGAGAGCTAGGGTGAGCTCCGAACCACTGGCTGTAGTACTTTAGTGCAAACTAAGTACACTATCAAGGAGATAAACATATAAGCCCAAGAAGTCCAGCTAGGGATCATAACTCTACTAGGAGTACCAATGGCTGCACAGGAAAGGTCCTAGGGAGAGAGACGGGACAGCTAGGGAGAAGTAGACGCCTAGGCACGGATATTGTATAGGAAGCTTGCTTCCTAGGAGGTGTCTAGTCGATAGTGACTAGCCAGCTAGGGCCAGTGAAGTGCCCTAGGGCGACGTTACTGAGGATTTGTCGAGTAGTCATTAAGTTCTACTTAACCAGACGGAACGAGTACTCAGAGGAGCATGCTCTGACAGTCGAGACGGGGCTAGGAGACATGTGACGTACGCGACGCGGTCACGAGGTGCCAAACAAAGACAAGTAACTCTTTGTGGCAGCAGTGTTGATTGTAGAGAAGGAGGACACCGAAGTGTAGGCGTCCTAGCGGCGTGATGGCGGATGGAGTTCCGCATTATACCTCGTAATGACCTAAGGAAGCTTGGATTATCAACCAAGCCGGAGACATTCGTCCCCAGCGGGAGCAATCGGCTGGCCTAGGGCATTACAAATATACCCAAAACAGACCTAGGGGTCAACCTGGATGACTATTTCGGCCATTCCATCATGACGATTCAACTCGGCACTCAAGCACCTGATTCTTTCTTATAAAGCACCTCATCTCAGTTACTCAATTCATATTATCTCATGTATTTCGCAAAGTAGTATAAAAGGGCAGAAGGAACCCCGCAGAAGACCAGTTCATTGCACCCCCAGTTCGCCTAGGCAGTTGCCAAAGCCAGCTTCACCGGTGGTAGTGTTCTCAGGTCGGCTTCGCGGAGAATAGCACTTTCTCTGTTTGTAGTTGTTCTATAACAATTGGAGTTTAGTTGTTGGCTCAAAGGCTTGAGTTGTGATTTAAGCTTCAGAACCTCGAGTGACCTGTGAGAAGGCACCCTAGGAATCATTGGACCATTGTTAGCTTGAGGCTGCGCAGTGAGACGCTTGGGCATAGACTTATCTGTATGGGATTTGCTCTATAGAGTCAAGGTCATTCATTGGTAGACCCTCAGTAATCGTGAGACAGTGCAAACGTTCTTTGGTTTAACAGCCAGAGTCTGCTACCTGATAGGTGACGGTGGTATCGTGCAGCTAGGAGCTAGGTAGTTCCCTAGGGGCACACAAATAGTTGTATCTGTAGCTGGCTAAGGCTGCACAGTGGGACGCTTGAGCATAGACCTATCTGTATGGGATTTGCGCTATAGAGTCAAGGTCATCCATTGGTAGATCCTCAGCAGTTGTAAGGCGACGCAATCTGGGTTTCTTGAGGCTAGAAGGCGCTTAAGACTCAAAACTATACAAATCTACAAAACACCCGTAGTACCTGTTCATCGGGGCCTAGGGAACGTTGCGTGAACGGTTACTTTCGAGAGCGGAAGTGTACTTGAGAACATTCATCGGATTGTTCAATTGGAACTTGGTTACTGTTTCTGAGAGTTCAGACTTCGCTTGCCGCATACTACGGCACGGACCCACAAACATAAAGGAAGCGCTAATAAGAGGGCAGTTGTGTGTGTGTGTGTTGGTGGTTTTTGGTGGTGTTTAGCATCCCCTAGCTGCTATCGCATTTCAAGCGTACTGTTTAGCGCACCGTTTCAGCGGCGCCGCAAGTTCCTCCATCATTGGAACCTGATCTCGGATGGCTTCCTTTACCTGTTGAGCCAGCTGCAGCAGCCCGCGCAGCTGCTCAGCGGGCAGGAATGGAGAGACATACTGGAGGGCCTGGTGAGCAAGCGTGGCCACGCCAACTCCCGAACGCATAGGTGCAGCACCAATCTCGAGGACCGCATACGCCCAGCGTTGGAAGCATCCAACGTCTCCAGCATCGAGGGCTTCCCCGTCCCCTCGGAATCCGCGCCTGACTTCAGTCTCGAGCAAACTCGGGAGATTGTCTGGCAGGTTGCAGAGACAAGTTTTCGTTTTGAGTTTTGCTCTCTTGACAGGCAGGCGTCCAAGAAGGATTGAGTGGACGAGGTGAAGTGTTGCTTCGCTGGAAATATGCTGATCGGGGTGCCATTGGAGCTGAGCAAGTCCGGTTGGGCGGCGGCAACCATCGAAGAGCGCTATTGTTATGTCTTGAGGACAGCAAACCTGATGCTCGACTGGACGACTAACTCCCCTCACCCAGATATCATTGGCCCTTCCGTCGCCCAACACTTGAATTGGTCCGTGCCCAAGATGAAGGAGCTAGAAATTGCTGTTTGTCACTACTATACACAGGCCTTCTTTGAACATTTCGGTCGGGCTGCCGTGGTCCCGTTGCGCCTGGATCATGATGTGGAGAAAGAGGACGGACAATTGTAGATTCGTTATCTTATGTATTGTCCCCTGAAATAGTCATATTGTATATGTTACTGTACAAAATACATCCTTTCTTGCGTCTTTGTAAGAAGTGCCCAAAAAGTGCTTGTAATAAGCGCGTAAAAAGCGCTGCACTGATTAAATCATCAGCTACATTCAACATGGCCAAACAACTCTTGACCTGCCACGTCGACCTCCCCACCCGCTCGTTTCACCATCCCCTCTCCTCAACTCAAGCCGGCCGAGGAACAACATCAAGCGCTGGTGGGCTCGACTTCATGTCAGCCTACACCGTTCCTGGGCTCGACTTTCATGTCAGCCCCGCCAGACTCTCATGTCGGCACCGTTCTCTCCCTACTTTCCTACCACTTATTTCTTTCTCCACGGCCATTTTCATACTCTACCAGTGTTCCAGTTTATTTAAGTACTTAAATTGTATTTTTTTCGTAGTTAAACGGGCACTCTACATACAGAAATCCAACTGGTAATTATTTGGTGATTTTTGGACGAGTCAAATTTTTTGGGGGCTTATGGATCAATGCTTCATCATTCGCGCAATGTGCATCTTGCGGGGATATACCCAATTGATGTACGCAATGAGCTTTGGTGTACACAATGAGTTTGGTGAATAAGCGGTGCGTTGTACACCCTGTTTGTGAATATCCACTCACGTCAGTTTTGCAGATCAATCGACCTCTCTTTCCTTCTTCCCTCAGATGAAGAGTACTTATCGAAAAAATACCAAAAATGCCAGCACATCGCTACTTGCCACGAGCGTGCCAACGTACAAAGTGAGGTTCCATACAGGTAACATTTTGCCACCATCGTCCCAACCTACAGACCTACTTACTACCAGACAGATGCCTCAGCTCCAAAATCAGAAGAGCGCTACATCGGAAACATGAGGGGATGCCTGCCACCTGCAGCACCAGTGCCGCTTGGCATGTCCACAGACGGCGACGGCGACAGCCCATCCCTGCCTTTTCCTGACGCGGCTGAAGAAGAGCCAGCAGGTGCGGTCCCCTCGTATGAAACCACAGTGCCATGTGATGAGACAGGTGCTGCCAGCAAGACACGACAGGTGTGTTCGGTGTTTTGCAAGAATTTGATTAGAAACTAACTCAATTTGCGAAGACTGTCGCCCATCTGAATGAACTCAAAGCCCAGGAAGCGGTTTTCCTCCAAACTCTTCTTTTGACTTACCGCCACTCCTCGCTTCTGACGCCCTGCAGTTGTGGCCTCGCCCAACATGTGCGGAACGTTGGATGTCGCGACTGTATTCAAGCAGAGCTTTTGTGTTCCCAGTGCTGGCTGGACAAGCACCGGACAACGCCTACGCATTGGGCATTGGTCTGGAACGCGGGCGAAAGATTTTTCGAGAAACACAACTTCTGTCGTGTTTTGAAGAACGCGGTCATTGGCCTTGGCCACCATTGGTGGACTGCAACGGGATTCATGCCACCGCCATTGCGCTCTGCCGGTGTAAAGGACCTGATGGGCAGCGCGGGGCTCCAGAATTCCAACAACTTCTGCAAGCAGGCATCTTCCCTGGCAGCGTGAAAGAGCCCAAGACCGTTATACATTGGCCCTGCTCGAGTACTATCGTCAGCTGCGCAGCCAAGGGAAGGGTTCCGCGTATAATTTCGTTCTTGTTCTGCAGCGGATGGCGGATCCATTCTTTGCAGACTCTGTTCCGGTGAGTCGACCAATAAATTGGGTTTACAATGAATGCTAATTCTGTCTTAGGACATCTATGTTAACTTCCTTGCGATTACTCGATTTCATCAACATCTCGACATCCTGATGCGACGCGGGCATGCCCATGGGCTCGACGAGGCTCTCCCTGGCGAAACAGACCGCCCGTACCCCAATCGGCCGATGGGCTATCTGGGTCTCCAATGTGCAGCCTGTCTGGAAAGAGGCGTGAATATGCCATTCCACGTTGATTTACCACGATGGCTTCGGTGAGTCGTGGAAATTAGTTCCGCCTCGCAGCGAGGATGCTAATGGAATACTAGGCACCTGATTCCGCTCTATATGTCGACGGATGGGAACTTCAAGCTGAATTTGTTCTTCAAACGCGATAACGGCACCGACATAACCTTCACAGATGGGAACATGTATTTTCCCAGACGAATAGAGTTTGATAGGTTGGTGAAGCAGTTTGTGGTATCGGAGGAAGACAAGGTAAATCTATCTCTGACACTGTACGTTGTGGTAGAGGGGAATGCCCGGGACGTAGGTTCTTGTGATGGGTCGGTAGTCCGTGTAGAGGTCGAGTGGATGTTGTGGATTTAATTTGGTACCCGGTCCCGAGTAGTAGAGTACGAAATGAGCGAAGAAAGAGAGTAAAAAGGTCTAGAAATGGCACGTTAAGAGAATGAGGTCGTAAGGAGGTATTTCGAGGTGTTGGTGGCTAAGAAGCCCACTGGCGGCGTTCCGAGAGGAGGGGTCGAGGTCCTCCGATGGTACCTCTGGGCGCTTGCCCTGCACTGGCCGCAGTTGTCGTGGTACGAGCGTAAGATTGCGTGGTGGGTCCCTATTTACGGTACAAACAGATGATGTAACGTAAAACGGGAATAAATCAGAAGTGTGTATAAAAATGGATTTAAAATGGTTTCCACATGCGGGCCCTCCGACCCTACCACAACGTCTCGTCGCTGATGAGGAATCAAAGGAAGTGCCGTGTAAAGCGCATATAGGGTCTATCTGCCACCAGGGACAAGTCAAGTACGGTAATACGGCAGTCAGCGGGGTCGTGGGCTGCACGTGTGATCATGCCGTCGCAGGGTCGTTTGTTGATATGCTTAAGGGTAGTCACGGACTGATTTCTTTTGACAGTTTTGCCCTGGGAACATACGCACAACGCCAGTATCTGAGGCACACTAACTCGCCACTGCATGGACCGGCGACCAATACGCCAACTGTTTTCAGCTACGATAGCTGGTGTTCTTTCGTGGTCAACCTGGTTACCCGGGCGGTCGCCCTTTTCCCGGAGGACACTTGGCTGCATGAGTTGCTTGCGTCGGCGGAAGGACAGATTCCGGCCGATCACATTAACGGGCACGGAGAGGATTGCCAGACCATATGGCAATCTGTGTACTTTGCATGCCGAGCCCACTTTCACGGGGAGACGGCGGAGGTGATCTGGGCATTTCTGAACGCCCTCGGCTCTTCAACGCGCCAAATGACCGGACCTGTGCGGCACGACACTATTAATTTTGTGGTAGACGCGTGGAATACACTGAAGGTACTCCGTCAAGGTAAGCCTCGAGTTGTTGATGCGGTGGCAAACTACTGACTTCATTTTTACAGCGGAGCTTCTTGCCGCTGAGCGACTTGATGCCCTTCAGCTCTTTGAACTACACATGGCTGTGCTCGAGGACCTGAGCAAACAACATGTGTCGGAAGTGGCGGGTTGGTCACGACTGCGGCGCACACCTACAAAGTCCGCCGCTGGTAAACATGAAAGTGTCTATCAGCATAAGTCGACGAGAGGTATGGTCTCATTTGAATTTTGACATGTTTGAAGCTCAAAGATGCTCAGTTCTCACAATTGAAAGCGTCCTTGCTTCCTTGGTCGCCGAAGAACGAGGCAAATTGACACCCGAAGATGGGGACGAGCTGAGAACACCGGTGGCACAGTGGATCCACGATGGAATGGACATCGAATGTCAGCAGTGAGTAATGATTCCCCGTGTATGAATGTGCAATTCTAATGATCTTTGTTACAGAGTACTCGTTATCGCGCTTCTGGCAAGCCACCGGGAAGATCCGTTGCAAGACACCTGGGCGACAATCACCAAACTACGCGACTCCCTGAATGTCGATCTTAAGAAATTCAGGGAATGCCAGCGGACGATATACCCCTGCCTGAAGCTCAGTGCGATCGACGTCGATGAGCCGGAGCTGATGGCGGTCCAACTCCCCTTGTATCGTATGAAGCACGTACAGCGGGCTGCGACGGGGGTTGGCACCAGGGTCGAGGACGCGGAGCTGAGAGAAGTAGAAATCAAGTTGCGGTGCGGGGAGGCCAACAGTGGAATCATCGCTGTGCAAGCGGCATCTTTGGTGTTGTCCGCTGTCAAGAAGACTCGAGACCTCGATTACCGGGGCCAAGCGGGGATCACGCGTTCGAAACAAAGCCTTCAAAAAGCAGAGCTCATGAAGTCATTCGAGATCACGATGTAAAATAGGGCGCGAGCTGCGCTGATACATATGGGCCACATGGCAAAGGAGGCCGTCGGCCCTATCCGCTGCTAACCTACCGGGACACGTGCAGGAAGGATACACATTTACATCGCGCAACAGGCGACTCCCAATTGTTGGATGGTACGGCTTGGTACTTGCAGAGTGGGGTGAAATTGTCGCGCGCAGCTGTGGCATCGACGCCGTCCACAATCAATGGGGATGATGATACCGAAGACGACGAACCACGGTTATTAGCGGGTACTCAGACTCTGAAGCACTCAGGTAAGACACTGTGGCCCAATGAGCTTGTTACCTGCATTGACATGTGTTTAGGTTACAAAAGGTCCAAACGCGCCCCAAAACGTCTGAAGGAATCGTTCCAGAGGACGTAGTCGTAGAGGCCTCGTCCTCCGAGGCTGAGGAGAGCGACGTGGACATGCCACTGGGTGCTAAGCAGGCGAAGCAGCAGCGGTGCGTGAAGAAGGTGAAGAGGTCTGACGGCTGGATATGGCTTGAAAGTATGACGAGCAGACAAAAGTTGGGCGAGGGTAAATTGGCCGAGTACAAGAGGGAAAGTAAGTGCTTCGCGTCAGCAGTTTGTGGCCATATATTGACTGGTACTAGGTGATCATGTGCAGTGGTTTCGTGCCGAAGCGGAGATGTACCACAGGTTAGAGGTGTACGAACGCAAGCACGCTGAGCTGTGGCGCATCATCCAAAGGTACCGACGCGATAGCGAGGTGTGGGGGGGGCGGGCAGATCGTGAAGAGGCCAGTGGGGGCATCAACGGCACGGTGACATTCGCTCGCATGCAAGCCGCGATGTACAAGCGGCTCGAGCACAATGCCAAGGTGATATTCAAGAGTCCCGATTCGGGTGTGCATCACGATCGGGTCTCGGCTGCGACCTTCGACGAGCTGGTCTTGAAGATCGACCAGTGGCGAGATGAAGTGTTCAAGTGGATGGATGAGATGGTTTGTGGACTAATAACACATTTATTCTTTACTAACTACGGATTAGGGTATACACAGGGCTTACAAGGACTTTTAGATAACGATAGAACTTCAGTGGGCGGGACTCAAGTTACACGCACTGGAGTGACGCTGGACTTAAGTTCAGTTTGAGTACTAATGACAGTCGAGTTATGAAAGCAGCCTGAACTCAAGATCTTAGCGGGGAACTTAAGTGTTGCGGAACTTAAGTGGCGGGGAACTTAAGTTCCAATGAGGGGCAGTGTGCACCTGGGGAGACAGTCAAGATCTCAAGTTCGGGAACTTAAGTGCTGCGGAACTTAAGTGACGGGAACTTAAGTTCCAATGAGGGCAGTGGGCACCTGCGGAAACACGTCGCACAGGCGGCGAGCCGGAACTTAAGTTGCGCACGAACTTAAGACCCGAATGTGGTTTTTACCGCCGGAACTTAAGTGAAGCTACTCTTATTTCATCAGATTGATAGTGACTTGAGTCTCTGCCCACCAACTTAAACAAGGCTACTTGGAAGGAAATGCGATTCAACGACGTTATGGTAGGTATAACACTGCTATTGGTAAAATCTCCGTGAAATTCAATCTTGGACGAACACATCTCGGATAAAGTGCAGGCACTAACACTTGTTTGCTTAGAAGTTAGATCTATCACCGCCAATGAAGGGCTTGACAGGCGCGGAGCACAGCCATTTTGCATTGGCAAGTTGAGAGATCTTGACTCGCATTGGACCTATTCGGAATATTTTTTTCTTTGCTTACATTGTTTACATTATTGGAAACCGCCTCCGTATAAACAAGTATACTAAGGTAGCCAGGCTACCTCGACGGACCGTTGCGTTCAATGCGAACTCTTTACTGCTTTTCTACGTGCTTCCAACAGTAATGACCATGTTGTTGAATATATTTGGAGAATTTAATTCCTGCGCGTTATTCCAGCGCGCGTTGATGACAAAATTAGCCTCGCAACTCGGCGGTTGCCGAGGCGGTCGCTGAGCAGGAGCGGTGCCACTACTCCAGATTGCCAGAGTACGAAGACTACGAAACACAAGACGTCGCGCAAGAGGGTCACTAAAATCGCGGGAAAATGCAGCCGAAATCAGCAGCAGAGTGTTCAAAGGCAGGCCAACGGCACTCGCTGGACATTTGATCAATGTGTTTGGGGGAACTGTTTCTCTGCTTCTTTTATACAGCATTTCATTCCTTGGGTGATAAAGATATTCTTTGAAATCAATACTCATATCCGCTCGTCGGCGCGCACTGTGGCACTCACTCGTCGGCGTGATGGTGCTGTGGTAACACGCGAGGATGGTCCAGTGCGTGCGGCGCTGCGGCATGGAGCGTGTAAGACAGAGAGAGTACCGCGTACGCCGCCGTCGAGGAGGTAGAGGTGAAGGGCGAGGGAAACGGCACCCAGGGGTGTAGGGGCGTAGGGTGCGGCAGGGAGTAGTAGTCGCCTTCGTCACTTCGTTACTTCGCTTAAACTCGCAAAAGTTCGTCACTTTGATGGAAACCTCTGAAACTTCGTCACTTTGGTGAATTCCCAGGAAAGTTCGTGAGGTGAACAAACCACACAAATCAGACACATCAATCTGGCCATCATTCTTTCTCCCCCATTTTTTTATATTGATACCCTGGCCTAACACTAACCTCTAACCCTAACCACTAACCTCTAACCTCTAACCATAACCGCCTAACCCAAACCTCTAACCTCCAACCCCTAACCAGCTAACCGGAACCTAACCGGCCAACCTCGGCAAGCTGTTGATGCACATCACTCTGATGATGTGCCGAGGAGTCGCCGTTTGACAAGGCTGGAATACCAACTCACGAACTTTCACAGAAAGCCATCAAACTCACGAACTTTCACGAATTCCCAACAAATTTACGAAATTTCGCAGCGCTAGGCGAAGTAACGAAGTGACGAAGATGGCGCGGACTCTGCGGCAGGGGCAGGGCACCGAAAACGAAGGGTGGGTGTCTGGGCTGCAGCGGCGTAGCTTCCAATGCAGAGACACCTCGCCATTGCGCAGTGTACGTGCACAATTTTGCGCTGCGTGGCGGCGTGCGGGATGATGTCGTCGTCGATGAGCACGTATTGCGTGCGTTCGGCCCCGACACCAAATGTGGTGCCTCTCCTCCCCCCGACCTTATCCAGCCCGCCCAGCTTCTGTCCATCCTCCCGCCGCTGCCCATCCTCCTCGGACTACACCTTGCTACCCTCCACAGCCGCACCGATCCCGAGCTTGCGCTTCCGCATTGCAGGCATTCCCATTCAAATGCACCCCCACTCAGTCCTCAGCTCTCCTCGCGATACCCATTCCTCTACTGCTGCTGCGCCGCGTGCGCGCTCCTCAGCAGACTCCACCTCTGCTGCTGCTGCTGTTGTCGTTCTGTTGCTGTTGGTGGGGCTGCGTCGGGAGGCCACTCCCTGATGCATGTGGATGCGTCGCGGGCAGCATTTAACATCAGACCGCGGTGTGCGTCCGAGGATGGGGTAGGATCTTTACGTAGAAAGACAGAAAGGGGTGAGTGCTGGGATTTCGATGGCGTATACAATGAAGGACGTACCGTCATTCACTCTGGTGCGCTGGAAGGCTAGTTTGCACGCCTGGCGGATGCAGGGGATTCAAAGGGCGGGTGCTGGTGGTGCGATGTCGTTGTAGAAGGCGGAATAAAAAACCGAGTGTCGTCGTGAATCGTCGAGTGGAACAAAGCGCAGAGGAGAACAAAATTGACAAAGACAATGAGCGCTTGATGAGGAGCAGCCACGAGCAAACACACCTATATCGTGGAAGTCCGTAGAAAAGCTAGCCAGTCTCCCAGTAGCCTCGAGCGAATACACATCAAACCCGGACGCACCTTTGTAATCTCCCCTTCTTGAAACTCTTCCCGTACTTGTACTACCAAGTCACCGGGCGGTCTGCATTCTTCGGTGCCCAAGTGCAGCGAGAGGTAGAATTCGAGTCCAGCAGAGCGCCAGCGTTAACCAGAAAGACGCCGAGACGGAGCGAGGCCAGAGATGGGAGAGAATGGAGAGAATATCATCAGCACCTAGTCCCGAGATCTAACCAAGGCATGCACCTCTCTCAGAAGATGAGATAAAAAAGCTGGAAGGACTCGCCGTCAGACTCAAATAGAAACGGACGATTCCTAGACCCACCACGATTCTTCTCCTTGTCGGTGTTTCTTGCACTGAGTGCACAGACCGAACCAGAGGGCGGGTGGTAGTAACCGTCCGAGTGAGATGTAGGCTGGAGAAAGCTAGCGGTGTGGACGAGGCCAGTGTGTACATCTGGGAAAGATTTGGCAAGTGAAATGACTGGAGGAAGATTAAGTATTTGATGAAGACGACGCGCGCGAAAGAAAGAAGGAACGATGAATGAATAAGACGACTAGGGAAATGACAAAAAAAAGTGGCTAAAGGAATTGAATTATTAGAAAAACTCACCCAAATGATTCTGTGGTGCACAGCACTCCTCCGGCGCACTATCCTTCAAAATCACCAAGGACGCTACATCTCGCGCCGAGCTTGCGCGTCAGCGGGATCGTCGATTCGCGCCAATCCCACTCTGCGCCTTCCATTCGGATGCACGACATCCCCTCTACCCTCCTCGCATTGCCATTCCTCTGCTACTGTGGCACGCGGCTGCCGCGCGCTCAGCGAGAAAACATGTTGCTGTTGCTGGTGGTGGTATTGCAACATGGCCCACTAGCTGATACGTGGCGCAGCATTTACCATGAGACTGCTATGTGCAATCAAATGTAGTGTTGCATATTTATGTACCAAGACAGTCAGTGCTAGCGCTTTGCCGCGAGGTAGAAAGGACGCACCGTCTCTCGGGAGCGCTTGGATCGTAATTTCCGGCGAGCGGATGCGCAGGTTATCCAAAACATGGTTTGTAGAAAGATTGAAAGAAAAGGCCAGTAGCAAAGGTCGGCGAGGTGAGTTGGTGGTAGGAAACGAGTTGGTCTCTAACACTGCCACCGCAGCATCGGTCCGGTGGCAGTGCTCTGGTGAATGCAAGCGACGGTTCAGAATAAATCAAGACTACCTTGAATAATCTAAAAGAGAAACTAACGAAAGCGAAGAAATCTGGGGTCCTTTATAATATATAGACCTGGTCACCTGTGATGTTTTTATATTAATTTTTGATATGCATGTAAGTATTGCATCCTTGCTGAACCGTAGGCACTAACGCTTCCTACAATGCCGAGATGCGAAGTTGGGATAGGAAGAATGCCATGGAAATTGTATACCCGAATCGAAATGAGACTCCAGCCCACACCCAAAGGCATTTGAGCTGTAATACCCACCTCAGAATTCTAAGATAAACAGGAGATAATAACAATTTCCCGCAACCCGGTCGAATCATGATCTCACTGGCTTCAAAGACCACTATTAGATGCAGTATTAATAATTACACTGGAGTAACATTACTATTACAGTTTAAACTTGGACACTAAGCGTGACTCGAAGTCCCAAACGACAAGAACGACCACTAGACTTCCCACACCTGCTGAAGATTCGGCTGGATGATCTTAGACTCAGTCAATGACTTGGTGCTCAGAGGGCCAGACGTCTCGACCTCGACCTCGCCCGCGCCCAAATGCCGAGCGCCCTCGGGGCCTGACGTGCCGCCTGACGTTGTTCTAGGATCAAGATACGTCGCGGGGTTGTTTGCGGCCGCAGAACGAATGTCGTCTCGGGAGTTGAGCGTCCACATTGCGGCCAGGGCGTAGAACTTCGGGAGAAAAGTGTTTGCGACGCTTGAGGCCACTCTCGGCCCTGAGAGCCGATTCGTAATCACGGCAGGCAACGATAGAGTGACAACGACAGAAACGAAGTTGCTCAACGCGCACACAGCCCCTGGGGCGGCGGACTAGCGCTTCGATGATAAGTGGAAAAGTTTCGCGGGGAGGAAGATCTGCTTGCCTGGATTGTCACCCGAAGTAGCGAGCTGAGCATGAATGCGGTTGGCCCGCGACGGAGGAGGGTTTTAGAGTGTCGCTGAAAGGGGGAGGTAAATTAAATGAGTAATAGAAGAGAGTGGGCGCGTACCAGCAAGTAGAACACTATACTTCCGGTCTGAAGAAGATCTCCGCACATCGCGGCCCCCAGATGTATTGCATCTAGAGTCAGAACCGAGTGAGAATCCAACTAATGTGAGAACGATTGAAACGCACACCAAAGGGTCGACAATGACACATTGCTGAAGAAGTAAGCCTGGAAATGCGGTCAGTGTTGTTGAGTGATGCGGGGATGTGTAATGCATCCGGCAACACTGGTTGCGGCAAGCGCAAAAACAAAGAAAGTCATGGGGACGAAGCTAACGTACACATTATGAGATAGTCTCTTGGAACAAGTTCAGACTGTAGAATTTTACGGCGAAGTGGAAGGAATATACCCACCCACAGACGATGGCAGAAGAACACCTGGACAAAGAACACAATGACTGCTTCTGGTAGCGCGCTGTTCATTATCCATTGTGCATGCCACAAATGGGTTATGGCTGCCAGATTTTGGCTCAGAGTGACAGTCTGTATATACATTATCGCTCTAAGGAAAGTTGAAGCAGAGTTTCAAAGGAAGAGAAGAAGCGCACAGGACTTGTATACTTTTCAGCGTTGTTAACAGCGCAAGGCCCGCCACGAAGAGCTTCATTCGCCCACTGTCGTGCTTGTTCACATTCGTGTAGTGGGCGAACTGTGGGCACAAGACTCCTTGGAGAAACAAGTCCGCAAAGCTGGCGAGATTCTGAGACTCCAATATCAGCTATGCTATCGAGAAGAACTGAAAACTATGGGCAAACCAATATACTCAACAAGGTCGACGGCGGGGGCATGTTACGAGCATTGGGAGCATCGTAATCATTATGTAGGTGCCGACTCGGTGAGATTGAGATCTGTACGTGAAAATGAAGACCCGAGAATTCGGTCGCCGACAGCTGCCGACGGTAAGTACCTGGAAGAAAATAGAATCTCGCCCGACAACTTGATATTGAACTTGGACGCCCGATCAATTTCTCTCTTCGCCATCAACACGGATTTTCGCTGCACTGGAACTCGCACTTTTCAACTGCTCAAGTCTTGGGGTTGAAATCGAGGTCAATTAGACCTCAGTCTCCCTAAAATCACGGGACCTTCGTGAACTCGAATACTTGACCCTGCCAAGGAAGTGAACTTGACGAGAACATCAAAGCGGATTGATTCGGGCGGTGGCACAGTTTGAGTTAGTCCCCTGGGAATATTTAGCTCAACTCGACTTCCCTCTCTGTTTCTACTTCATTGTACCCTTGTCCCTAATATACTCCCCTCCACGGCCCGAGAACTACGTTGCCTGCAGTTTGGCGACGGATTCTGACACAAGAACAAGATGAGAACCTGAAAAAACACTTTCTGAAGACGTTACGTGGATGCTGGCACCATCCTTTCCCCCTTCGGGTCCATTGTCATGCCACTCCGGTGATCCCCATTTCTGACTTTTGGAGAAATGAAAACACCGCGAGAAGTAAAACTGGGATATATATACAGATGGAGTCGTACAAACGATGATTAGTTTTCAGAGTGTTCGGGCGCGGATGATGCAGAGCCACGGCATCAGGAAAACGCTCAATGTCTGTAGGTCTGTACCAGACACTACAGACCATACAGGCACACAGACCGCCCCCTGTCTATATCAGACAGCCGTGTCTGTGACAGACCATCAACGGACACCTACAGACCCAATGAAAAATTACTAAGTCCGTTGCCGCCAGTGACATCCTTATGAGGGGCCGTTCTGACCTGTTCTGACTTAGTGATTGCCATCAAAACCCAGGACGGGGATTTGTCAAGAGGTCAACCACTCTACAACGAGTGACCCGCTTAAGAACACATAGGCGACGCGACGTGATGGATCTGCGGCTGTCTGTGGTTCATGTGGGTCACCGGGTGAATTGGCTGTAGACGGTCTGTAGGAACGTGACCGTGTCTGTACTGGCCTGCACGCCTGTATCGGTCTGTGACAGACATCCAGTCTGTGACCGCCAGAAGGCGATTCCTGATGCGAGAGATCGCGCCAGGAACGCATGAGGTGGCGCCTGGAACTACTGTAGTATTTCGTTCAAATCGACAGTCACGCGTCACGCACCCCCTGTCGATATCGAAATTTGGCAAGGGTTACGCGTCACGCGGCCGTTTGTCGAACCTCTCGAGCGTCACACATGGCTCCAAATTGCCTGTAAGACCTAAAAAAGCCAAAATTTTCGATTCGATGTCGAAAATTTCGCTGGTGTCACGCCAAATTTTGGCTGTTGTCGAAATGTCGAATTGGTTTTTTGGGTCACGCGTCACACCCAGTGTCGATTTGAACGAAATACTACAGTACTTACAGGAGCCACAACGCGCAACTAGCACATCAAGAACATATGTGTGGGGGAACACGCACTAACACGCACAGGCACACAGTAGACGGATCACCATGCGGAGATAGCGGAAACAAGCGAGAAACGAGCTGCCATCGCGACCGAGGGGCACCCACCGGAAGATGCCGAGACACATAGGGTAGGGAGGGTCTGGGACCACTTTTCGGAATTTGTTCAGCGATGCCGTCTACCGTCGGCACGTCTGGCCGCTTCCCAAAAAAGAAATGAATGACAAAGAGAGGATGCATGCACTCCCCCGCATACTTGAATTGCTTGCGAGCTCGCCGGTCGCGATCAAAAGACTAACTAAGACGCGACGCGTTTGTTTGTTGCTGTCTGCCTACAGCCTTTACGCTGGTTGCTCCTGGCAACCGCCTCTTCACCAACTTGAAGTTGACCGCCCTCGTCGTCGCCTCGAGCAGCTACCTGGCCCCTAGTTTGGTCGCACTCGCCTCTTTCCGCGCCGCACCCTCCGACTCGCTGGTCTCTCGAGTCTTGTCTCGCCGGCAAATTGCGATCCACGCCCACGCTTGCACGCTCCGGCATGCCGTCTCTCTCGATCAATTCTTCCCCAATCTCTCAATCTTTTCACAGAGCGCCGCCCCTGTGCAAAATCTATGCGCAGTATTCAAATTTTGATTTAACGCATCCGGTGCGTGCATCTCTGCCCCTTATGCTAATCCTGCAGCATGCTCACTCACTTAACATCCTATCCTCCCTACCACGGCCCACTGCAAAACCGAACCTCCGATTCGCACCGCGCTGCGCGCGTGGTCCCACAATGCTTACCTGGTGCGCTACCCACCCCGCCATGGGCGCCTATTCCGTCCACGACGCATATGTCGCTTGCTCCCCTGGGCCCTGGCCCATCACCCATTTGTCGGTGGAGACGTACTGGCGAACCGTTCGCCAGTGGGGCAAACTGGGTGTTTCTGCACGAAGTCCGTGGTGCGTACTTTCTATTTGTGCGAATTTCGCGCTAACGTTTCCGCGACACGCTTCCCCTTTCATTCTCTATGTATTCCCTCATGTCTATATATCCCAGCGTCAATCCGGTCAATCGCAGAAATACACAGCACATACGCAGCGGCCCTGACCCGCTTCTCTCCAGCTCCGAACCCGCCTATTACGAACACCGCAGACGTCAGGATTCTATCCTCTCCTCCTACCTCGTACAGTCCAACGATGTTCTAATTTCGGTGTCTATCTTGTGTGCGCGCATCTAATTCATTTCGCCCTGGGCATTCAGGATTGTAGTCGTCAATTCAACGATATCTCCTTCCACTCAAAGCCACACCGTCCAATACCCTGAGCTATCTCCCAGAAATGGAGGGATTTACCCCGGTGCACCAATCGCGGCCCTGTTGTGTTCCTTGGCTACTGTTGATCCTCCTACACAGGCCAGAAATATGTATTCATTTGTTGCAGCGGGCTTGTTCCACCTTTCTTAATGTTTTACGTTCAGTCATTCCATGACCTACGCCCTCGGCCTATGCCTGGGTGAACACTCCTGACGTTCTCCGTGCATCGTTGGATCTTAATTTCAAGTACGTACCTCATCCCCTGTACGCTTCAGCGCACGCCATGCCTCGGACGAGAACGTGCGATACCCGTCCATCTGACGCCGCATCCTTGGATATCTCCCAGCAGGATTCCATCCCCAGTCGATGTTCCTGCTTCAGTGTCCAGAGAAACCACACGAAAGCATGTACACTTGAAATCAAAATTACAAGTAGGTCATGAACAGTAACCTCGTTCATCCATGACTTCGTTCTGCCCGGGTCTATAAAGTGGTAACACCTCTATAGTTTCTACGGTACGCTATCTCTTATCAGCCGATGTCCTAGAATTCTCCTTTGTGCACTGTGCTACTCTAATGCCCGGGATCATGCATTGTCAAGACAAGCCGGTAAACAAAGAAGGCCGCCTGGATCTTATCATCGGGTTCAGCATTTTCGGCTGGCTACCTGACTTGGCTATCCACTTGGCACGGGCAAGTGCAATTTCTCCTCCCCCTAACCACCCATTAGATTTTTTGCGCTCAGAATTTGAGTTTAAGTTGACGCCACAAAGATCGACTAGACTTTGATTACCTTAGGACATATCTACGGCTAAACAGCAGGCCCGCGACCACTGCCAAGATAGCCGTGTACTTTAACAATAAACATTCAAAACAAAACACACAAGCGAGTAAGAGAATATACAGTGCGAGCTGAGAACTACACTAGGATCGACTGCCTTCGGGAGATTCCACCATATCGATCGATCCCCGCTCTCGAGTTTGGCCCAACGGTGTTCATTCTGAATTTTACGTCATTATCCAAGAAACACCTGAACTCTTATACTCCTGTACCCTCCCGTCAAAACGATGGCCGTCCCCGTCGACACGACGGTGAACAGCCCTTCCCGAGGAATGATGTCTTCAGATATTATACTTCGGCATAGGCAACTGGTAATAGGTATTCATGGATCCGAGCAGACACTCTTGGCGCTTATCGTCTGGATGATACCCTCAACCGAGACTCCTCTTGACTAGGACAAATTCATATGGAATGATTCTGCCTTGCAACGTGTACGCAGGCGGATGGATTGGCATTCAAGTCCCGGGTTGCGTGTTGAGACTTGGGTATACAAAAAATTTGCACCGCCAGAATTTCCTGCACAAGTTTTGCCTTTCCCGACATCCAATGCCAAGTTGCGCTAGGGAAGATCGGGTACGCTGACCCTCCCCTGTGGATCACGACAACGATGGACCGTATATGGTTCAATTTGGTTCATATCGAGTCATGAATCTTATGAGTTTGACAGTTCCCGACGTCCCTTTCAGCTTACGGACTTGGCAATGCCATGGGCGAGAAGAAATAATGGATGTTGGAATTATATAAAATGTACACCTGGAATAATCTGAATTACTCTACAAGTATGCAACGAAGCGAAAGGATACGAGATTGTTTGTAAATTATTCCGCGCAAGAGGTATAGTAAGCATTCACGATCTTCCCAACATCATCACGTTCAAGAGGCCGCACTCATCTGGCTCGGGCCACTTGCCCCAACTTTTCAGCAGCTTCTTGTTCGCCGGCATGTTACCAATCCGTCGGGATACCGAAATTGTACTAGGGTGCGGTGCATCCTGCAGAATACGGTCCGAATGACGACCGACGGCGACCTGATCGTTCTTGAGATTGAGCTCCTCAGCAGTAGAAGCGGAGTTGCTGTCGAGACGGAGATCTTCCAAATCGGGACCGGGTTTGAATACTATAGAAACATGAGAGCGCAAAGAATAACATGGTAAAGGCAACGGACCGGGTTCGGCGTCCGAATTGAGAGGTAGGCTCGCTATAGCGACTACGCGTACCTTCCATGGCTAGGCTCGCCCGGCTTTGCTTCTGGTTCAGGGACCTCGTCCGATAGAAATCGTTCGCGAATGGACTTGGGCCTTGTCAATGTGGCAGAGGAGTACAAAAGTACTGTCATTCGTGCGAAGATGCCCCTGGAACCATTCTGAGATTTTGGAATTGCCGCAATATCTTCAGCGCCGTCGCGGAAGCGTCGGTCAATTATCAAGGTGAACATTTGCAACATGCAGCATTCGAGCGCTATGAGACGATAACCTTTCGGGTCTGTGGGATCCTTGTCCTCTTTGAGAATTCCAATCAAGAGGGACGTCGGCCAGTACTGCGGAATTTTGCGGTTCTCGACACAATACAGGAAGAATTTGAGCAATTTCTCATTGGGTATGTCCAGACAGTCCTGATACGAAAAACCATCCACGCCAATTGCCGTATCGAGACCGTGCTCTGATATGTGTCTTTTCATCCACTCTATGTCCTCGAGAGTAATGTCACGGGTGTATGATTGACGCGGGGACGTATCAGGCGGCTCCGTTGCTAGCTCTATAGCCATTCGCTCATTGAAAGCGAGTTGGTCAGAATTGAAAGTTGCAGGTTGCACCGCAGAGTAGTTCAACCGGTCCTCAAATTCACGGGCGAGAGCATTCAGAGAGGCCTTGCCTTTCTTCGGGTGCAGATCCGTGCGCTTTCGCGCGAAGTCCCAGAACTCTTTAATATTTTTACATTCCAGTAGTTCCGCTCGCCCAGACTGTAGCTCATGTACTTTTGCGCGTCCTCGATGGCTCTCATCAACGTTATGCTCAGGATCATCTTCCAAATCCTTCCAGGGCCTCGGATTTTCAGGCGAAGATTCTTCCAGATCTGTTGCTACCTTGCGTTTATTGGGGACCGCCATGAGATGGTCTTTCGGGCACACCACCTCATCTACAGTGGGCTCGAAAATAGTGACAGATTCTGGTACTTCCAGAGCTGATTTTGCGAGGGAGTGAGCCGCTTGTTTGAGTCCATTCTTTGCCTTTGAGTCAATGTGGACAAAGGTTTTTTGACCGTGGCGTTTGGCCAATAAGATAGTGTCTTTGAAAATGTCGCCGTTCGGACCAGGCCACTCAAGAGACATCTTTTTGCCGCGGAATAACACAGTTGACGTATAATCATCTTCGATGTGCAGAACATGACGAGAGTTTGGTATGTGTCAGTCTTTTCAAGCGCCGCGTGAATGGCATACAAACGACCTCGGTCTGCGGTAGGTTTTCCAGGACCTGGCACCTTAAGGCAAGTATTCAATGGTGAACCTGCGCCATAGCATATACCGGCACCAGCAGACTTTGTTCGCACTGATCCGGGGGCAACACCTTCGACGTAGATATGCACAGGTAGAGGTTCTGCCAGCACGGGTCCATAGAGTGAGTTTAAAGCCTTTTCAGGAGTTTCCCGCGCCTCTATCGTTGCCTGGTATAGGAGATCAATATTTTCGTGGCCAGAAAATCTGGAGCGCGTTGTTGGGCAAAGTTTGAACGCCGACTCCGTGATATCGCTGAGCCATCCAGCGTAACACATATGCGGGTATGGTCTGCCCAGTCGTCTTTGGGTTTTGGGGTAGGTGCTCCACGTGAAGGCTCTTGACCAGTGGCAACAATTGCCTCTGAAACAAATCAATAATCAATGGTAGATTGGTCCCGAGGCTGGTGGGATATGTATCGACCCAGCGAAACAGTTGCAAGTGAAGTACCATTCAAAATACAAAGCCCATACTTGTCACATTCTTCCAAGATGGCCAAGCCACGCGTGTTCTCTTTGACATCTGACGAGTTCCGTGGCCAAACATCTGAAAATCTTCCCACTTGTCGGCTTCCAGTTCGGCCGTTGATATCGGTCAGTAGTAACACAGGCTTGTCCACATTTGGAGCGCATAGCGCAGCCGTTTCCCAGAGTCGCTGAATTGGCTCCACGTCCGTCCAGCGTTGTCATCGCGAGGTTACCGGTGGAATGTACAGTTGGATGGCTCATAATGCATGAGGTCGTTTCCCTGCCAAATTGAGCAGGATTTGACCAAAGTCTATGCATTATGACCATTTATGCATTATGACCTTGCTTGTACAGTGGTAAATGCATTTTGGTGGATCCAAAATCTAATGCATTATGAGAAATTTTGGCAGGTATGCATTATGAGCTTATGCATTATGAGCCATCCAACTGTATACTTCATCGACTGCTCCGACCACGACAGCAGAAAAACTCCCCGAAACATCCTCATCGTCCTCAGCTCCACAGACTGCGGTTCGTCGTGTACGTCCTACTCGCCCATGATTTTCTTTCTTCGTTATTAACATTCCACAGCGTGCCCGGAAGGCCCCGAATTTAGGGAACGGTTCTGCTTCTGTAGGTTTGGTTACCCGCAGCAAAGCCACTGTTAACCCGTCCCCCCGACTCTGACTGTATTGTTGCTGATGTACAACCGTTTTCGTTACCTGCGATATAGTTTCTTGGCGATGTGACTCACTATGACTTGCCTTGTACAGCCGTGTCCAGCTATGTAATTTCTTGGCTCCATGAGACTGAGTGATATCCTTTCAGTAAATGTATACAAAAATGGCTATTCTGTGCGCATACGTAGTCGCAATGCTTCCCTCACGTCTGACCTGTATCGATCTGGTTCAGATCTGGCCCAAGGGAGGCTTTTTATTGAATCAGAGAACCCACTTCAACAAAGCGGTGGGAAACGAAACGTCGAACCGGCTACTTACAAATGCCGTAACAGGGTCTCAAATAGACGAGTTTTTCAAAAAAAAAAAACATTTCAACCAACTTTCAACAGGACCATAGCCACATACGTTCGGCTTAAATATTTGCGACCGCGTGTCTGGAACCCGGAATACATTCACCATTAAATAATCGAGCCATCAATCCGTCA